>JAFBJT010111018.1:34887-135009 GCA_016785325.1 Chascanopsetta lugubris
GAGGAGGAGGAGGAGGAGGAGGAAGAGGAGGAGGAGGAGGAGGAAGAGGAGGAGGAGGAAGAGGAGGAGGATGAGGAGGAGGTGGAGGAGGGGGCTTCAGGAAGTCTAGAGTCAATTCAAACAGATAATAGTCTGCCTCAAGTGGCCACCCTGTGAACTGCAAGTTCCACATTGGCCTCATCCCTCAGCCCCGGAGGTTGACGCTTGGTTTTCCAACTGCAATATGACACATCACCACTAGTGGTTACTAAAACCTACATACTGCTCCTTTAAATTACAACATTTTTTACGGTAACCCACAAAGGACAATTGAGTTTTTAGGATGATTCAAGACATTCATAGAATCTCCAGATTATTATAACTATTATTATTATTATTATTTTATTTTAATTTTTTTACTACTACTACTACTATTAATATTGTTATTGTGCCCAGTTGAGCTCAGGCGCCAGTACAGAGATGAGGAGCTGAGACGCTGACATGAAAAACTAGGTTATCGACGTCATCCCTCCACCAGAGTCTTCATCAATTATTTTGGATCAATACATTTTTATAAATGCTGTTTATAATCAAAGAGTGACACAGCGCAGGGGATGTTTCTAGTTTGAACAAACCGTGTCAGAACAGAGCGGATGAGCTTCAACCCCCTCCCAGTTAGGAAGTCAGTGACCCTCCTCCTCCTCCACCTCCTCCTCCTCCTCCTCTTCCTCCTCCTCCTCCTCCTCTTCCTCCTCTGAGCCACAGTTCAAAAGACACTCATCACCACCAAGTGATTGAACCATAATTGGGGAGGAGCATGTTAATTGTTACCAGCCTTCGCCATTTTCTCTCCTATAGGGAGCGAGATGGAGTGAGTTGAACAGCTTGCATAATTTGCACACAAAAAAAAAGGCGGACACACACACACACACACATCCTCCCCTCACTCCTCTTAAATCACCCTCAGCCAATAAGTCTTCACAAGGCTGCTGTTGCCACGGAGCGGGGGGGCTGAGGGCGGGCTGACTCGGCTGTCAATCACAGAGATTTGTCCACAGCCGCTCCCTGAGGAACTCACGCTCCAATCACACAGCCTTCAATCACCAACCACCCAGCTCTCAGCTCGGGTCTCTCTCTCTTTTTTTCTTTTTTGAGTTTAAGTGCAGGAGCAGTGATGGGACAGGGAATGCATCATTCAAAAAGTTCTCAGCCCGACATGTAAAACAGCAGGTGGCTCGTGTATTGTAGTTTTCAACATAGTCTCCTTTGACTCCAGTGCACTTTAAGGTCACGGCCTTTGTCTCTGGGTCAGGCTGAGAACTTTTTGAACACGCTCGTTGAGGTGAAGAGGGTGACATGTTGTCCAGTGTTTGGAGCGGTAGCTACGTGTGTGTGTGTGTGTGGGTGGGTGGCAGTGGCTCAGCGGGTACACGAGGGCATTAACCACGAGGTTGGTGGTTAAATCCCCTGCACCTACAAATTAGAGTCTGCCATCACATGATGCTGCGTAACGATGGCGCTCTCTCTCTCTCTCTCTCTCTCTCTCTCTCTCTCTCTCTCTCTCGCTCACCGTGCATGCGTACGTGTACGTGTGAATTCTCGCCGTTTCGAAAATGTCACGTAAGCCATGTGGAAACAAAGCTGCTTATCGGACAAGACTCATCATGGTAAACAGCATGATTAACAGCTGGTAATGTCACCAAACACACACACGCATGCGCGCGCGCACACACACACACACGCATACACACACATTGTCGAGAACTGCCCCTCTTACTCATCAACAGTCAATATTTACCGTTACTCAACTTCAATCTGACACCACTCAGTAAAACCTTCAGAGTCTTGAACGCAGCTTAAACCTCAGCCTCACTTTCTCGCGTCCACACACACTCATCTCACACTCCTGTCTTTGTCCCTACACTCTCATACACACACATATGCACGCACACACACGTAAACAGACACATGTGACCAAACACCAACACACACACACACACACACACACACACTCTGTCTGTGCCCTCCCTCCGGTGTGTAAACAGTGAGTTGTTGTACTTTGGTTCCATCAGTGAGTTCAGGCTGCGGCTCGTCTGTCAAACACACAGGGACGGACCGACGGCAGCAAGATGGCCGGGCTTTGTTTACTGGCGCTCGCCGCCGTGTTACTGGTGCAGGTGCACGGACTGGAAAGCACAGAGGAGAACACAGGTAAGCGGCAGGGGGAGCGAGTGTGGATCGCAGAGGCCAGACGGGGGCAATGGTCAGATTGGAACCGTATCGGAAAAGACGGGAGGTTAAAATCCTGGGGGCCTGAACTCTGACTTGGAACTTTTCTTTGTATTTTTTTTTCTTTCTAGATGCTGTATTTCTGTCCCAGCAAGCGGCGCACACGGTGCTACACCGTCAGCGCAGGTACAACAGCGGCCATCTTGAAGAGATAATGCAGAAAGCCAATCTGGAGCGGGAGTGTAAAGAGGAGGTGTGCTCCATGGAGGAGGCCAGAGAGGTGTTTGAGAACGATGAGAAAACTGTACGTAGACACACACACACACACACACACACACACACACACACACACACACACACACACACACACACACACACACACACACACACACACACACACACACAGATCAGCCCAACTGTCTGATGTTTGAACTCTGAGGTTCCTTGTGTTCATGTTTCAGATGGAGTTCTGGGCTGGATACATCGGTAGGTCAGAATAAAGACGTGTGACGGATGGTTACAAAGAAACCAGAGCATACAATGATGTAAAACGCCTGTGTGTGTATGTGTGTATGTGTGTGTGTGTGTGTGTGTGTGTGTGTAGATGGTGACCAGTGTAACCCAAACCCCTGCCAGAACGACGGTGTGTGTGAGGATGGAATCGGTTCATACGTGTGCTGGTGCGCAAACAACTTCGGTGGGAAGGACTGTGAGATCGGTGAGTGGGACAGAACCCATGACGTTCTGCTCTTACTTGATGACATCAGTTTGAGTCCCAACATGTTCCCGATGAGGCCGATGACATCATCCCTCCCTCCTGTCTCCAGAGTTGCAGAAACAGTGTTCGGTCAACAACGGTGGATGTTCCCATTTCTGCGTGATGAAGACGGAGCGGCCGGAGTGTCAGTGTGCAGCCGGTTACAGACTTGGTCCGGACATGAGGAGCTGTGAACCAACAAGTAAGTTTAGTGTGGTAACACACACACACACACACACACACAAACGCACACATAAGCACACACACCAATGTGTCCTTGAACCTCCAAGTTAACAACAGTGAAGTAAGGTCATTAACACAGGGTTATTGTTTTGGTTAAATAAAGTAAAACACATCCGTTTGGATGCTTTCCCGATGCATATATGATATGAGGAAGTGTAAATATTCACAACATAATTATTATAGATTCAATTAATATTTATAATGAAAAATAAAATAAAATAGAATAAAATAAAATCGTTTTTACTCGTAAACACAAGCCCTGATTGTTTTCTAAAGGGGGAGGCAGAATGAGCATACGCACGCTCATTTCATTCTGCACGTCCCAACACATGCTGCACATCCGTCCGTCCATCCATCATCCAAGCCATTTATCCTCCGAGGGTCACGCTGGGGGCCGGGGCCAATTCTGGCCGACACTGGGCGAGAGGCGGGGACCGGGGGGGGGGGCGCCCGTCCATCACAGAGCCGACGTACAGAGACAAACACCCGTTTACGCTCACACCTTCGGGCCGCGTGGTCTCTAATTACAACAAGCTGCACGCTGACTGTGGCGAGGGAGGCGTCCAGGGAAAACCCCAGGCCTCAGAGCATGACCCTGAAAGCGCTGCCCCCCCCCCCACCCTCCCACCCCCCCACCCCCGTGCCTCATGCTTACACATCTACACAACTGAGCCTCCAAATATGGCTGTTTCCTCAAAGGCTTCTGCATGTGAGATGCTCGTAAATTTAAATCTTTCCTCGTGCACAGATGATTTACAAGCCCCAGCGTTAAGCAGCCGTGAGACAGACAGCTGGAATCCTCCCTTTGCTCCTTTGCTGTCCATTAAGGCGGAAGTGTAAACTGCGCGGTGCTGTTTACGTGCAGGTGTCACATAAAGAATAGAGATTTACAGTTACTGCCGACAGCTTGAGTGTAATAGCAGAGAGCCACACAGGAAACCAGCAGATAACTGAGGATAACTCCACTTTAAACAGAGGCAACCTGCATTACATAGTACTGGATGGATGGATGGAAGGATGGAAGGATGGATGGATGGATGGATGGATGATGGATGGATGGATGGAAGGATGGATGGATGGATGGATGGATGGATGGAAGGATGGATGGATGGATGGATGGAAGGATGGATGGGTGATGGATGGATGGATGGAAGGATGGAAGGATGGATGGATGGATGGATGGATGGATGGATGGATGATGGATGGATGGATGGATGGATGGATGATGGAAGGATGGATGGATGGATGGATGGATGGATGGATGGATGGATGGATGATGGATGGATGGATACTGTCACGTTTTTCAATTCCCATGAATTCTCTTAGGTGCTGAATTGAGGTTAAATGTATTCAGCTGCAACAAGCAACCTCATCACGAGATGTCACTAAATCCTCCATTCTGTATATAACCATCTTTAAAGGTGTAGTGTGAAGATTTTGATCATTTTTCTCACCAACATAACAAAAGAATTACATACTGACATTTTCCTGACTTTATAACCACCTGAATGTGTTCTTTTTTTCCCCATGACCCTTAAATGAGCCCTTTAATGTATATTTACATGAGGAGTGGGTCCTCTCTATGGGGGCCACCATGTTTTTACAGTAGCCCAGAGTGGACATACTAAACGCCTCTGGAGTTTTAGGCAACTTCACCTACACACTGCACCTTTAAGATAATCAAAATGACTCACATTTCACAGGTGTCGCTCGACGTCTCACCCGTGTATTGTTTTTCTTTTCTTTATAGAATTGTTCAGCTGTGGTCAAGTCAACTTATCCTCCTCCTCATCCTCCTCCAGCACCGTCTTCAACCCTCGATCATCGAGCGGCACAAACTCGACTGACGACGGCTTCAACATCACCGAGCTCCTGCAGGACGACTACGATGCAGAGAACTCATCACAAGTGGACGATTACTACGATCTCCATGAGTCGGAGCTGTCCGACGTCCCCACCGCCGCCTCAGAGGTGCGCGTGCGATCAGTGAGGTCAGACTCTGGCTCCTCATTGGTTGCCGTGAACAGCAGCGAGACGAGTGATGCCAGTGATTTGTCGGGGCTCTCCTGGGCCTTCTACCCCACTCTGCCCACGATCACTGCCCAACACAACTCTGACCAGAGGATCGTGGGAGGGGATGAGGCCACTCCTGGAGAGATACCATGGCAGGTAGGGATTCCTCTGTTTTAAAAAAAATATTTTGCCAATTTCAAATTTAGGTGTTGGATTTGGTGACATCTAGTGGTGAAGTTGCGTGTTGCAGCTGAAAACACCTTTATCTAGCATTTCCTTTCTGGAGAACTATAGTTTATCATTAAAATGCAAAATGTGTTTCGTTCCTTCATTCTGAGCGACTATAAAAACATGGTGGCCCCCACAGGGAGGACCTGCTGCTGATTTGAATACAATACATAATAATACAATGGGCTCATCATCATCATATCAATTATTTTCATAATTGTTCAAGTGATTGCATACTTATAAAAACCTATGTATGCGTAATTGTATTTGATTCGTGATAATCAAAATGTAATTAACTTAATCATAGACACTGGTCCTTCTTTGTCAGATGTAATTATTTACACTATCAATTAAATAAATAAAAATATTCTAACATAGACCAGAAATGGAAGTAATTCCACCCTACTTCTTACAAAAAGCTATTTTATTATTATTATTTCTTACTTTTTTTACCATCACATTTATACTAGATTTGCTGAATTACGGAATTCAGGTCATTATACGTGCTAAAATGTCAATGTAATTATCTTATTTTTAATTTCTGCTTATAAAAATAGAAAATGTCACCCTAAATGTTACACACTGCATCTTTAAATAAACAGATGAAAGGTGACCAGCTAAGGGAACAGGTATATTAGAGGTGAGAGTAGGAGGTTATTCTGGAGGTCAGAGGGCAGCAGGGGGGCGTCCTGCGTTGGAGGTAAACATGTTTGCGTCCCTGCAGGTGACCCTGATGTCTTTGTCCGCCGCCCTTGGGAGAGCGCAGCCGTTCTGTGGCGGCTCGCTGCTCAGTGAATTATGGGTCATCACCGCCGCCCACTGTCTGGTGCAGGCCGATATGTCCAAACGAGTTTTCTTCGTCAGAGCCGGTAGGAAAAAAAATCTGAATAATGCATCTTTTGTATCTATAAAAAAGAACCAAAGCTGTATGCGGGATTTGGTATTCATGAATATGCCTTTCGAAGTCTGTAGACTTGGGTCCCAGCAGTTTATAGGGAAATCCCGCAGACTACCCCTTTAAGCTCAAAGCACCGGGTCGGTTATAGGTTGGCTTTATCCCAAATGAGTCCAGATAAAATGATGTTGGTGAGGTTTTTCCGTGAGTTATGTCGTAGGTAATCCAACACGGAGCGTTTCCTCTGCTGTTATCAAAGCTTTTTATCATCCAGCTGCCGGCAGGGACCGATAAACCTCCTCTTTGTCCGAGGCTCTGCCTCATGAGGTTTGAGTATCACTGTCCATCAGGTATTACATTATAACGGCGGAGGATCAGTGAGGACTAAACCTGAGTGAAATTTCAGACGTTAATTCCATAAAAAGGGTTCCGAAAATCAGATGGAGACAAGAGGACAAACATCGTGTCATCGGCATCTACACTTTCAGCGGAATCCTTCCCAATATCCAGCTACGTCAGAATCAAAACGGTGAAGTCGTTATAACTATTTTATACATTTATGAATCTCTTCCTCCAGGTGAACATGATGTAAACATAGACGAGGGTCCGGAGCGAGACCACATAGTGGCAGCGAGACACATCCACCCCATGTACAACTACAGCAAGTCGCCTTACAACCACGACATAGCGCTGCTGAAGCTCTCCACTCCGGTGGAGCTGTCTAACAAGCGCCGCCCCATCTGCCTGGGCCCCAAGGACTTCACGGAGACCATACTGAGGGACTCCAGCAGCTCCATGGTCAGCGGCTGGGGCCGGCTGAAGTTCCAGGGCGTGGAGGCCAACAAGCTCCAGAAGCTGGAGGTGCCCTACGTGGAGCGCACGCTGTGCAAGCAGAGCAGCCGCTACCACATCACGCGCTTCATGTTCTGCGCCGGCTACGCCACCGAGCTGAAGGACTCGTGCCAGGGGGACAGCGGGGGGCCGCACGCCACCAAATACGAAGGCACCTGGTTCCTGACGGGCATCGTGAGCTGGGGGGAGGAGTGCGCCAAGGACGGGAAGTACGGCATCTACACCCGGGTGTCGCGGTACTACCACTGGATCAGTCAGAGGACAGAGATGTAACTCAAATGGAGAATATCTGGACCCATGGAAAACCACGCATGAAGGTGCCCAGACATGGAAAACAAACAACCTTGATCAATCCCTGAGGTCTTATTCTAGTGCTGATGTTAATTTTTTTTTTTTTTTCAATAAAATAAAATGAATAACGGAAAAGTACCTGTGTGTCTTTGTTGATGAATTATGACCTTTTTGAGGGTGGGGGGGGGGGGGGGGGGGGACTGTTGATAGAGTCAGGTTGAAGTCAGGCTGTAATGGTGACAGTTACACAATGTCAACAAACTCCAAATCAACATCTGCATCACAATCACGTGCCCACTGTGACCTGGTTTGTTTGGGAAAAGAGGGACATTTGTCGACTGTATTTACTCCAAAACGATCCACAAGAATTATAAGCAGCGACCAAGCAGCAACTTCCTGACTTAGCTCTACATTTGAATATCTTTGCCGTGATTGGTCGGCATATTCCATTCACAACATTTGAATTTTGGATTCATGTATATTATCCAAACCATCAAATATCACCATGAAAGCATGAACACAACAGTTTTACGTTAATATCATCTATACACGATGCCGAGTATTAAAATAAATATTTTACAAGAAGAAATACATTTGAATAGAAGACGAAACACCCCTCTTCTTACTTCCCGCTTAGTATGACTCTCCAGGAACTAATTATCGATCCGCGGATCTCTGGGGGAGCCTTTTGCCACCAACACCCGGAAGTAAACAAAGGTAGGATTGTTTTTTAACTCTCCCTCTCACATTGTTTTTAAATTGCGTTTCCTAAAATAATAACAGAGTGAACGTATTCAACAAAAGTAAAGTATCTTTCATTGCGAGCTGTTTCCCGGAAGTTGACGCCGAACAACGAGGCAGAACAGCAGAGAGCAGCTTGCTGGTTTCTCCGCCGTGAAAGTTTCCACTTCCGCTCCGACCACAACAGTCAATTTAAGTATCAGATGATCAGTAACTTCGTAAGAAATCACTTATATTCAAATTAAATAATCCTGTGCTTTTATTTTGAAAATAATCATATACATTGTGCAGTATCATACAGGCATTAACAATGATTCTAAATATCAAAACAGTGCAAAATGAGCAGAAGCAGCAAAGAGCAGTTGAGAAGACATGTTACATAGAACTTGTGGATTTTAGATGATGTAAATGTATCAGGTCTGAATTTTCTGCAGGTTGACATTTAAAGTGTTCAAAGGTGCAACACATTCTGCAAAAAATATTTCACCATCAAAATATATTTGACTATCTTGACGATTGGTTACCAAAGTTATGTTTCATATTCATTTAATTGTTTACATATTTACCATTTTCTGTATTTGGCTTTAAAACAGCCAGAAACTAACTATGTTGTATAATTCTGCCTCAGAACGTGTTACGATAAAGTGGCAGTGATTCCATTGCACCTTTTTATACTTTTTAAAGCCCGTCTACTGTTGCTGCTGAGCAGCTATTAAAGGTACAGTGTGTAGGATTTATTCACAGTTAGAGATTGGCACCTCATCACGTTCCCTTCTATCAATGTAGGAGCACCAGTGGTTCAAAAGGTCAAAGGGTGTTTAGTTTGTCCATTGTGGGCCATTGTGAATATTCTATATGATGGTGCAACATGGCGGCCTCTGTAGAAAGGAACAGCTCTAGGTGTAAATGTTGAAAGCTCATTCTGGGCAAATGCAAACAATTCATACATTCACGTGATTTCACATTCATAAAAAAACATTGTAATGATCCTACATTCCTTTTCTGTTAATAGATCACGTTCACCAAAATCTTCCACACTGTGCCTTTAAAAGAAATCTTAATAGAAAGACCAAATCATCATCATCATCATGTAATTTTGTAGTCCACTATGTAACTGCAATAGTTCAGTTCTATTTAGACTTCTACTCTACTCTAGTTAAAGCTAGTACACAACACTGTTCCCTGCTGGTGTGACGCAGCGGTGATGGAATCTTCATGCAGAGCAGCGAACAAAGAGAAACAATCAGGAAGCTGCTTTCAACTCACGGTGACTGACAGCGGCAGCAGAGGAGGATGTTTCGTAGGCACAAATGAAAAAGCCAAGCCACATCATCACAGGCAACGGCAGAGCAAGCCAAGACAAGCTGAGCAAATGAAGTCACTTTGAATCTCCCTGCCTCTTTTCAAGTCCCGCCTACAGCTCTGTTGACCAACAAGGTGGACGTCTGACTCTTAGAAATCCAGTTTGCTACATCACTCACATGTTGACATGTATTTCAAACGTCTAGTTGTATCAGTTTCTCTCCCGTCATGTCATCAAAGTGAATGGCTCTGCTCCCTTGTTATCTCCTATTCAAACCATCAGGCACTAAACTAGGTCAAACCCATACAAAATAATAATTCCATCAGTGTTTTCCTTTTCTGGCAACAATGCAGCTAAATACCAGGTTGGACAAGAAGGGTTTGAAGAGACACTTCTCTTTCCAATGAGATGATTCTAATTCCGGTATTGCAATTGACACGATGGGGCACTAAAAATAAATGAAGGGACATTTGTAATCAGATCATCTGTTATTGCTGCAGCACCTGTTATCCAGTTTCTCCCTCTCACTTCTTCTGGACATGCTTTTCGCGACATAACCAGCGGCAGAACTTCTAAAATAAAATTCACCCAAAACAATGATATTCCATTTTAAAGCTCTTTCCCACATTTCTATAAACAAAACAAAGCCACAATAATCAGCTGAGCTGTTTGGCACATGAACAGTAATGATATGTCAAGAGGCGTATGTATTACCGCGGTGATATTCCATACGAAAATAGAAATGATTGAATGATAAAACAAAAGTATTTTCCATATTTATCTGTTGAGATCATCTACTGTGTTAATGCTGGAAAATGATGTGAGATTCCATTGAGTCTGTTTGAGTCTTTTCTGAGGTCCGGTGTGTGGTGAGTGAACGTGCATCCGTCTGAGGAGTCTCAGTAGTTTGAAGTTGAAAGGTCTGAGGTTGTGCTTCAATCTCATGATCAAAGTCTTGGCAGAGTCTGACGCCCCCTGTTGGTCAGGAAGATGATGGCATGTGTGTCCGTCTTGAGTGTATGTGTTAAGTGATGCATGTACATAAGTGACAGAAGCGGCAGGTGAATATGCACAGGCGTCTTTCACGTCCTCTCTTCTGATTGGCTCTCAGCAGGTCTCTCCCAGAATCCTGTGCAGGTCTTCGGGCAGAACACGCCCCTCCTCGCCGCGGCTCACGTTCTTCACCATCCTGTAGTTGACACAGCACGGCCTTGTAAAACACGAAAACATCGACTTCACCTTACTTGATCTGAACTTTGAAACTGGCTCTAATGAACATTACCACATTCCTGATGAGTCCTCGTGGAGCAGCTGGATGACGTCACCGCTGTTAAAGATGATGTCATCGGTGCTGGCCATGCTGCTCTCCACCATGACTCTGTACCTGCCGGCCACCTGGAAGCAAATTAATTATACTGAGTGTTGTCTGTATGATTCTCTCTCTTCTTTGCATCTTCTCTCCACAGTGACCACAGCTCACCAGCGGCGCAGGCTCCTCCTCCTCATCTGAGTCGGAGATGTTGGAGAGGTCAGTGGCGCCCCAGTCCTCCAGGCCTTCGCAGATCGCCACCGAGTGGGCGGGGACAGGCCAACCTGACGGACAGTGGAGAAAATGAAAGGTTAGAGCATGACTTTGATGTGGGTTTTCGAAAGCGAATTCAGATGTCAGCCAAAATAAGCGTCTTGATTGACAGCTGAGATCAACCTCCGATTGGTCGCCTCCATGCCCTAGTTTCATCCCCTAGTTTTACAGAAACGGGTTCCAAAGGACTTGATGGTTCTGCGTTGTGTAAGTCCGTGTCAATGACTCACTGCGTCGGGGTGACTGAACCACGGGGTCGGAGTGGGCGGGGCTACTGTGAAGGGACTCCTCCCCCTGGAACCTGTGGGAGTGGCTTGTTGTGGTGGAGCTGTGAGGAAGAGGGAGACAGGCTGAGCAGCCTCCCACCGGCGCTCGGCCCCACGACACACACACCTCTGATGCACTGAACAGCATTACCGTGACCACACAAAGGAAAAAGAAAACAAACAAACGACGACGAGAAAAACAACAACAACAACAACATTCACTGTGTCACAAAACAGGCTCATCCACATACTATGAAAGTACGACATTCCATTGAGTTGGCAGACACATATATTTCAGCGTCTGATTTGCACAAACATCAGCTTCGCTGGAATATATGGGAACACTTTGGGTTTGGAGCAGTTTAGACACAAACCAAGCTATGAGTAAACAACGTTAACACACATTATGTCGCCTTGCTTTAAGTGGCAGATGGGTCAGACTGTGTCATGGTGCCAGGGCACAAAAGAAATCATAGTCACTCATTTAAGTACATTCAGTCTGACACACATCTGCTAAATAAAGTGGAAAATATTGAATGACAAATGCTAAAACAACTATATTATGTAAAGAAAGGTCAAGAATGAATGAATAAGTTCAATAAACATTCTCCAAATACTTCCACAAAAACACTTTGATATTCACTTTCAAACTAACAGGTCAATAAGCAGTCCTGTACCGTGAGGTGTTAAAACTCATCCATTCATGACATGCTGACATGCTCTCAGTATTTCTCTCAAGACTCTCCTTCACAAGCATCCACGCTCCAACTCCGTTCAATGAATATTATTGTCACTATCTGAGAGAACCAGTATTTCGGATGATAAACAGCCACATTAGCAAACAGTTGTAAGATCTTGAAAACCCTGAGCGTCTAATCAAGACTCAGAGAGTGTTGCAAACTCACTTTGCATGCGATCGGCCTCTTCAATCTGTGTCTAATGGACAGTGAAGTGCAGCTGCTGCATCGACTTATACGGTGACATCACTCGCACCATACTGCCGACTCGCCTGCACCTCGGAAGGGGGGCGGGCGTTCAGCTGCAACATGACAGGTCACCACTAGATGTCTCTAAATGCCTCACTCTGTGACACGCATGCTCGCCGCCCATCTACCACCATTTCCTGACGCCACCATATTTAAACGCGAGCTTCACGGCTGGATCGATAACGCAACTGCCGCTGGTTGTCGGTGCGTCGGTGCGGTGGTTCTCAGTCGCGTTCATCGGCTCTTTGCAGCATCCGACCGCAGACTGTTGAAAGCGCGGAGGATGTAAGAAAGAGAGAGAGCGCAGTTAGAAAGCAGCACCCCGGCCTTTCTCAGTGGCGTCGGAGTGAGTCACTGTCCATGGTGCTGAAATCCAGCAGGAGCAGTGTTAAAGCCATCTGCACCTCCTGGCAGCGTAGACGTGAATACCAGCTCTCACGGGTAATGACAAAGATAAAAGATACACACACACACACACACACACACACACACACACACACATATATATACAAGCTGCACTCCGAGACATTCAATGAATAGCTTCAGCATCCTGTGGACAGTTGAGCATGATGCTTTGTCCTGAATATAATGTGACGCGTCGGCGTGAGGGTGACACTGAGGAGGTACGTCGTCGTTAAATCGTTGTGGGGAAATGGAGTCATTAGCATTTTTTTTAGCCGAGAGGGAAATTCACCGGAATTTATCCGGTTTTCAATCAATCTCTGAAAGGAGGTGGGATTATGGTGAGCGAGGCTGCTGAGTGTCACCGCCGCACGCCACAAGGTCACCGGCTGACACCGTGTGTGTGTGTGTGTGTGTGTGGGTGGGGGGGGCGGTCATGCAGAGGGATTCACCTCTCAGACACTGGGTTTCCTGAAAGATGCTGAGAGTCATCTGAGGAGAAAGGGAAACGACTCATGACACAGAGACTCGTCGTTGATCACAACAATCAAAACACAGTGGATGAATCTTAATGAGAAGAGAAACCTTGACTGAGTTTCAGCTGATTGGTGAGAATTTTTCGAATCTCCGTCAGCCAGGTGACTTTGACCTCCACTGTGGTCGCCTAGACACACACACACACACACACACACACAACACCGCACAGCACATTACACCAGAGAGTAGCGTGGGTCATCAGACTCTATACAGTTCAAAAGAAAATAGTTTGATCGAGTAGAAAATAGAAACCAAAGAATCAAACACCTGAACGATGTAAACCACTTCTCTGCCGCTGTACCAGATCTCAAACTTCTTCACGTCTCCTTTCACGTTCTCTGTGATTCCCACCGCACTCATCTACAAACACAGAGAGAGACAGCGAGTCACTCTAACGTGCTGTAAAGTCTCTGAATCACTGATCAGTAAATGTGTTGATAAGCTGGACGCTGTCCCTAATAAACTGGTGCATCCTTTACTCTGAGGCAGGACTTGAAGCTGTAGAAGGGCGTCCTGTCGTGGTTGTCCTCGTCCCTGCGTTTGCAGAAGAGCAGGGCGTGGTCGTACAGGAAGAGGTGTCTCTGCATGGGTTTGAAGCGGGCCAGCTCCTTCATCCTCACCGCCGCCCTCTTGTGGCTGATCCACACGCTGAAGCCCCCCTGCAGCACCATGCGGCCCAGCTGGCTGAGGTCACCCTGGGACAGACGGGAGGACGGACAGAGACATGTGGACGTCGCTTCAGCCTTCACCAACACGAGGAAGAAGGTGTTTGTGAGTCTTCACTCTGGCAGAATGGATTTCTGAGGAATGTGGTTATTAGACACTGGACAGGGTTTTTATGTGTTTATGCAAAAAAAAAAACAAAAAGAGAAAAACCTCCAGGAGGTAAACAAGGATTGAAGCCGAGTGGTTGTGTGTTTGGGGAGAAACATATTTGCAGCAAAAACATCAAAGGACATTGTGAGGTCACCTACTACTTTGACCTTTGAAATGTACATTTGATGAGACAGTTTTATTGGTCTCTATGTAAAAGTTCACTCAGCAGTTCTACAAGTAAAAGGTTAAATAAAATAAAAAGATAATTACAAAAATAAAAGAAAATTGCAACAATTCAATAATTGACCAATAGTATCAAGTTTGAAAAAAAATGACTAATACAAAAAATGAATAGTTGACATATAAAATAATTTAAAAAGATAAATTGGAAATATGATCATGCTTGTTAGGAAAACAAACTGGCCTTGAAAAACAGAAATAAAAAAGAATTACATCTCGACACAAAATTCAATCACACCGACACATACATCTGAGGCCTGTGGCAGGTATTGATCCGAGCGGCTGTCACCTGATATCCAGTGATGGCGATCTGGTGCATGGAGTCGTTGACGGACTTGAGCAGCTCCAGCATGGACTCCAGCGCCTCCTGCAGCTCACAGCGGTACCTCTCCTCCGTGCGGTGCTTCAGCAGCTCCTGCACCACAACACAAACACAGGTTGACAGCTCCGTGCTTTGATCCGCCCTCGTCCGCCTCGATGTCCGTCTGCGGGAGGATCTATGGCCGCGTTTAATAATTGATTGTCTGCCTGTCGGCGCCTCGGCGAATCAGTTCCGTCTGGGAAGCCGGGATCCATTTGTCTTTGTAGGGGTTTAAAACAGACCTCTGACCTAATTCCGGATTTGATTTGACTGTATTTTCATTTTTCTCGTCAGTATTGATGTTTTCAATCTTATTGCTGTCTTCCATTTGTATCCAATTCATTTATTTTCAGACAACGTCAATGTCTGCATAGAATCACCCATCTCATTGTGTACGTTAAGACTATTTTGACGTTGTGTTTATCTCTCCTGACGTCACTCGGGATGACACTAAGTGAGTTGTGTCTCTGTGGGACTGTGCAGCACAGACGGGCCCGGACGAACAGAACCTTGAGGAGCAGCTGGTACTTGGTCAGACGCTGGACGGGTTTCAGGAGGTAAGAGTCCAATCCCAGTTTGTGCTCCAGCTTCTTCTGACACTCCTGCAGAGCCAGAGAGTTTCATTAATGACAGATTTTTTTTTTTCCTCATCATGTGGAACACACACTGTTGTTTACACACCTGAAAGAAGGGGGAGTCGGAGCACTGTCGCCATAGCAACTCGGAGCGGGGCTTGTTTTGGCAGTAGCGCTCGTACACCTGGAACTTCTCCTTCTGTCCAAAAGCAGACGCACTTAAATGTACTCAGAATGTCGTGGGTCACATCACTTCCCGTTAAGGCCTCGTGTGCCTCCTGTCACGTCTCCTCACCCGCTGCAGGAAACAGGCCCCCACTCGCTCCGGCGTCTCCAGGCAGCTCTGCAGATCCTGGAGGAAAATCCTGAAGAGCAGGAAGATGAAAGGAAATTGGATCGTAAGAAAACAGGGACAACTCTGGAACAGCCTGAGCATGTGTGTGCAAGTGTGTTCGTGTGTGTGTGTGTGTGTGTGTGGGTGTTCGTGTGTGTGTGTATGTGTGTGTCTCTCGCCTGCTGTGGAACTGGTAAATCTCGGGCATGTTACCAAACAGAACGTCCTTCTGGCTGCGCAGAGCGTTGGGAAGGAGATAAGACACGGACGGGTCCTCCATTTCTGCCCTGTAGCCCTGATTAGAGGGAGAGGAGGAGGAAGAGAGAGGAAGAAGAAGGGGAGAGGACAAAATGGACAGAGCTAGAAAAAAAACATTAAATTGTAATCTTTCTTTTATTTTATTTTTTTTAAATCCACGTAACTATCTCAAAATCTCCCTATGTTTTCATTTCCCTTTTGTCTGCCTGCGCAGGATTATGCAAAAAGCACTGATTGGATTTTCCATTTCATTTTATGAAGTGATGAGTCATGACCTGAGGCACAAACCATTCCGACGGTGCATGAAAATGATTCAACGTCACATGGTTCGGTGTGTTTTCTTAACGGCTATACACCGAGACATAAGAAAGAAAAAAACAAGATGGCCGTGATAAGCTTGAATATAAAGCCGCGTCATAACGACAAAGGCTTCCTACCTGATCTTCATTTTTTTGCCTTGGAGCTTTGCCTTTGAAGATTCAGTTCCCTTGTTATGGAGCTGATCAGGACGTAAGGGACTAGTTGCCGTCTGTCTGTCTTGTCCTATTAGTATTTGTGTCATCTCACCAGCAGGGGGAGCCCTCAGTGTAACCCAGGCGTCTCTCACCCTCCGCAGTGTAAAGGGATGACTCCAAGGCTGAAAGGGAACTCACCAGTAGCACAGAGAGCAGCTCGTCCACGTAGATCCTCTCTGTGGCGATCAGTTCCTTCATGATGTGGCTACGGGGAGTGAGAGTGAACAAAGTAGTGAGACTCTTAATGTCAAATACGAGCAGAGTGTCTTCAGAGATGAAGGTGTAGGTCGGAGTTGGTACCGCGTGACTTGCTCTGGATTGTCCTCCACCTCTGAATCGGTCTCGGGGTTGGGTCTGTACAAACAGCTGCGGTTGCCTTGGTAATCGTGCATGACCTCGATCTGACACAGTGAGACGAGTCGCCGTGGTTAAAGCTGGTGTTTGGAAAAGTTCCCCCATTTTTTTTTAAACAGATGTCTTCCTGAACCTGCATTTCAAACTTTTTCAGCTGACTCAGCTCTTCTGGGACGTTGATGCAATTAAGCTCTAGATTGCATCACTTTGATTTTCACGGTCCGCGGAGGATGTGTGCTTCTTTGTTTTGGCAGGAAATGTGACATACTTATTGTACTTTTCATTTTGTGCTCATTTGGAAGTGACACAATGAATCATTCAAACCACATGGGGAACGTGCAGGGACCTTGGGTTGGCTGTTGTTTCTCCTCGCCGCTCGTTTTCCAGGAAGAAGGTCGAAGGAGAACTTTGAGTTCAGGACGTTCAAGTCGACGCCTGCGGGACGTAAATATAAAAAAAAAAACACGGCACATGATTTCAGTGTGATGGTGTATGATGTTTTCCTTCAATCCATGGAAATGGAAACGGAAATGCTGAATTGTTATTGATTATACGGCAGGATAGGGGGCGCTGTTCGCAGGTGTGTACCGTGTTTCGGGGAGAAGAGCGGCGACTTGCAGCGCTGTGACGTCTGGTCAGGTTCCGGCCGCGGCGCCACCAGCTGGATGGGTCTGACCTGCACGTCCGCCAGCTTCCTCAGACACTGCTCTCTGTTCCTGATCATACACTGCATGGAGTTCAGCTTCTCTGTTACCATGGCAACCTGGGACTAAAGAGAGAGAGAGAGGGAGAGGAGATGTAAGTGCAGGAGAGGTCAAAGGTCATGTGTGTGTGTGTGTGTGTGCTGGTGTCGGTTTCACCTGCAGCTGTGGTGTGAGTATGGCTTCAAGCTCCAGACTCAGAATGTCCTGGCTGTTTTTCAGCGCTGTTGGCGCCCTCTCCTGGTGATGGTCCAGGTACTGCAGCGCCTCCTGAGCTCCCTCTCGGGTTTGGAACTTGTCCACCATCTGACTGGCCAGCAGGTAGGCTCCCTCATCGCACCACCGCAGCGCCTGCACACACACACACACAAGAGACACAATGCTAGAATAGAGAAAGGTGTGAATAAGGTGTTTCTCCGGAGATCAGAGGGTTAGTGGACTTATCATTATTGTTATTATCATTATTATAATTGTTGTTATTAACTTGTTATTAACACAAAGACAGGGGTCACTGTATTGTCGTTGTATGTCGAATCTGTATTGACACGGATGCACAGACAAAGAAAATCAGGGTCGAATGGAGAATGTCTGATTCTTCCGGTGGTTTTTGTGATTGGACGAGCGCATGGGTGAGTCTGAGCGTCACAGAGGGGCGTGTCTCACGTCCTCCAGGCGGCGCAGCAGGTCTCGGGCTCGGGTGAGCGAGGCCCGCTTGATGCGTATGGCGGCGGTGATGACGTCACAGTGGTGTCGCAGCTCGTTGCAGTTCTGGATGATGAGCGCCAGCGCGTAGTGGTGGTTGGCGGCCAACTGGTGACCGTGCAGGATCACCACCTGGGCACGAGCCATCTCCTCCTGACAACACACACACACACACACACACACACAGATTTGGCTTTGTTTACTCCTTCAGGATGAAGTGCAGGGGTGTCGCCGCGTTTTGTCACCTGAGCGCGTTTGTCGAGCTTCTCCAGCTCCTTCAGAAGTTGCTCTGTTTGAACCAGTGTGGTTCCTACAGAGAAGATGTCCTTCTCCTGGGCAGAGAGTCGCAACAGCACCTCCTCCATCTATACACACACACACACACACACACACACACACACACACACACATTTTAACAACACACAAACAATAGGTCAGTCACCCCACCGCCCCCTCCACTCCCCCTCTATTAGCCACAAAGGGCCGGTTCGCTCCTCCAGTTCCTCCTAATCGTTGCAGTGTGGCCGCTAATGAGCAACGCCCATGCCGTGCTGCACCACCTCTCACCCCCACCTCACACTCGTTTCTCTCTCTCTCTCTCTCTCTCTCTCTCTCTCTCCCCCCTCGCTCTCTCATCACTCAGCCTGTCTTCGTTTCTCTGGTCTTTTTTACTCTGCTTCTCAAGATGGCAGTGTTCATGCAGTGACAACATACTACTTCAGATAGACTCTGTGGAGTGAGGGAGTCAAAGCAGAGTTGCTTATCTCTGGCACCCTTAAAGGTGCCGCGTGTAAGATTTGGTGGCATCTAGTGGTGACGTTGCATGTTGTGTCCCATCGCCTCACCCTTCCCTTTGGAGCATGCAGGAGAATCTATGGAAGCCCTCAGTGGTCATAAGGATAAGATTGAAGAGAAGGAGATCTCGTTGTCCCTTGACTGACTGCTGTTGCTGTCAAAATACCCATTCTGTAAAATCAATAATAATTGGGTAATTAGGCCTTTTTGATGATGATGACACAATGGCAACGATAGATAATGAAATATCCCCCCCAAAAAATGTGTCTAGCAAGCAGTTCAAAACTTGAAAGTCATTCATTTGTATGCATCTTATTTTGTAAAATGGAGAAAATGCATTTCTTGCTAATTAGCTTTCTTTAATAGGTTCACTGATTAAAGATTTATCTGTCGTGTTGCAAGGAAAGAGATGATGATGACAATTTTCGTTATTGTTTGAAAATCCTCACCAAATTGACATGTGATTACCTCTCAGCCCACATGTTAGTTTTTTTTCTTCAAACTTTTTAATGAGTTTTCACAAAAATACAAATGTGTCACTGACACATTATAAAATATATACAAGACAATATATGCATACGTATATATACACATATATATATATTTATATATGTACTGTATATAAATATATAAATACTTGTGTTACATATAAGAGAACAAAGCAAGTGTTTTCCTTCTATGTACATTGGTGACAACTGAAATAGCGTAGTACAACAGAATTAAAGGAAAAAAGGCAGAACACACAAAAAGGAAAAAATCAATGTTTCTGGTTTTTTAACACTTCCATGTGGACCTAACCCCACAACAGCTGTGTGTACCTCCCTCTGTTTTCCTTGACCCATAGCTCAACTTTGAAAGTTTTCTCCTTGCCTCCGAGCTACAGCCTCTCCTATCACTTCCTCGCCTCGCTGCCTCTGTAAATGCAGCGGTCGTGTGGAATTGTTGAAAATGTGTCTTCCTAAAGATCTATAGTCTTTCTCCCGGCACATCCATATGCAGACAGAACAGCACTGAACGTTAAATCATTCAGAGATGATTCCTATTCCTGTCTCTCAGCCCAGCCCCCACTCTGCCCAGGTCTCCTTTTTTTCACCGTCTGGGATTTTCAAACGCAGGCTTTGTCAATGATGGATGTAAGTTTAACGATCCAGGCTGTGACAAATGTTTCCAGCACTGCCTCTTGATGGTAGTACATTAGCAAAAGTCGGACTGGAGTGAATAAAGGCAGCATAGCCACGCGTGTCCATGCATTATAACCATTACAAACCAGGCTGAATGCAGTTTAGAGTAGGAGACTGAGGGACCACCATTATTAGTATTTTGCGTATGATGTATGTTTCCTTGATCATGTACCATGTTTAAATGTTTTCTTGAAACCATGTCTCATTCCACAGAAGAGTTTTCCGAATGTCAAGATGACTGAATAGAATCCTCATAGTCTTTGTTGGGAATGGAAAGAGTTGAGAATGAGACGGAGCTGCGAGGACATGACGTGTATGTCCAGATTGAACAGGTCTGACCATAAACTTTCCATTTCGCCATTCTTATCGCAGGATGCGGAGGAGTTCGCCGAGTTGCCCGTCAGACACAACGAGGACCAGCTCAACAGCCAGTTGGCTCGGGAGCTCCCTCTACAGGTCAACCCCAACTCCTTTGACAGCGCCCACACCAAGACCAATCTGCTCCTACAGGCCCACTTCAGCCACGCCCAGCTACCATGCAGCGACTACGCCACCGATACCAAGACAGTGCTGGACAACGCCATCCGAATCTGTCAGGTAGGCCTCGCGGCACAGCTTATGCATCAGTTAAGGCATCAGTGAGTCACCAATGTCATTGCCGACTCATCGGTTTGAATCTTCAGTTTAACAAAATCAGTTGGGCCTTTTAAAGGTACACTTTGTACAATTTTGGTCCTTTTTTGTGACTTCCATCTATTGAAATACAATTACAAAACAATTATATACGGACATTTTCACTATCACCCCAATGTATGACTTGGGTTGTTTTTTTTTACTTAGCCCTAAAATAAACCCTTTAATTTCTATTTACATCAGGGGCAGGTGCTCCCTATGGAGGCCGCCATGTTTTTACGATAGCCCAGTGTGGATGTAATAAAAAATCATGCATGCTCAAATGGGAAGGGTGAGGTGATGGATACAGCATTCAACTTTATCAGTATGCCTCTAAATCTTACACACTGTACCTTTAAACGTTTACATAAAACAAATAGACTTAAATGTTTTTGGGGTTATTGATGTGCCACAAAGCATCATTCTCATTAACGCATTTAACTATAATGTAAACCCAATTTGGCACACATCTATCTTTGTCTGTTTGCATTTCCCTTGCATATGTGCAGGAAATGCACAGCACCAAGGAGACACTGAGGTGCACATAGGTGGCATGCAAATGTTCCACATCCATATTGCTCAGAAACATCTGTATAGCGTTAAACAGAGATTCTTGAACAGAACCCATGAGGAAGGTATCAAGATGAACAACTGAAACTGTACCACTGTTTCTGCTCTGTGCTTTAGCAGTTTGACTGCAGAGCGACACACACTGACGAAGAAGAATAACTTCTCACAGCCGCACAAACAACGTCACTGTGATGCAGACACATAAATCAGGCTTTAGTAAGAGATTTGTAGTTGAACTTATCCATCCCATCAATAACACGATACCCAGAGGCTACATGTAACCCCTGGGTTTTTAATGATCGTTCAGCTGCAGTGGCTCGACTGCTTTGCGTGGGAAATGGTTGGAAAGCTTTGAAAGCAGAAAAGATGTCTCATTGACAGCAAAGCCGTGACTTCACCAGTCCAAACAGTTCCTTTATAGATTCTTCACCATTCATGGTTTGATGTGTGAAATGGTGTTTATGTAGTCTCTCAAATGAGTCTTTTGAAGTTAGCACTGTGTCTGTGTGTCTGTAAACCATTGTTCACAACTCAGGATGGCTATTTATGTGTATACATACGTACACACGTGTGATTCTCCATGCTGTGTACCTGGCAGTGAAACGTATTGCATGGCTCATGAATGTGGTTACCTCTCTGATCTCCTCCTGCTCCCATTTACTGGAATGGTTCTGGTCTTCAGTTTCTTTATGGTTGTTTTTTATTGAACAGACATATAGTTTTATTGGTACTTAAACAATACATAAAGTGCATACGATCCGTGACTGTTGCTGTCCTCGGACAACATTTTCACTGATATCTCTATCAGGTAGCAATCGGTCCATTCCATAGACTGTATATAAAGATGGACGTAGCGTCCGTGATGTCACCTGTTGGTTTCAGCAGAGTGTTTTTTAGGCAAATTGTGGGCGAGTCCCTTGTCGCCATCTTGCCGATTCCTAACTCCTCCTCGTTGTCAGTTCATTCAAAAACGAGCACAGAGGCGGAACACACACACACACACAGCTGTGGGTCGCCTCGGGGTGCCATCACCTCATCTGCGGTACGTGCCAGGTCGGCTTGGGTGTCATTCAAGAGCCCTTAATTATGCACATTTCAAAAATAAAGATAAGCATGATAAACATGTTTCATTCACCTCTGAAGGTGAACATTTTAACATGGGAGTCTATGTGGATTTGCTCCGTTTAGAAGTTAGCCCCCAGTGGCCAACCTATGTACTCCAAGTTCACTTCCTATCGTGTTTCATCCGTCTGATTCATTCCAGTGTTTCTCTGACCCATTCTATTGGTGGGAGGCGCTGTGCCCTGCCAACAGCATCCCCCATCCCCCTGGAGGATCAAGTTGATTTAATTGAATACAATTTTCTATATAATGCCAGATCAGTAGTCATTTAAGGTAAAAAAAAAAAAAAAAGCATATGCTATTTATCTTATTTACACATCAGCATGTCATTCCTGTCTCTACATGGTCGCAGTTCCATTTTTCCTCCGCTCTCTGTCTCGCTCACAGCGGAGTCTCGACCCAATGCACGTACACACAGATATGAGCATTGGAAAATTAGAGTTCAGTTCTGATAATGGCTGTTGTCATTAAAAGAAACACATGACTGCTGTGACTCCTCTATGTGTTTGTGTCGGTGTCCGTCTGCTTCCCCCGCCCCCTCCCTAAAGCTGTAAACCTAAAGGAAACACTTGCATTCCCACCGTTCACAAATACATACTCTCGACAGAGTACTGAGCAATTAGTTTCAGGGAAAAAGTTGCCATATTGACAACGCATGGAATATTTTTATTGATTGGTCCCGGCTGGAGACTCACAGACCATGAGCCACTGATATGATCATTCCCAGCTTCCCCCATCCTCGGCAACATCTTGGCAGATGTTTGCTGACTCTCAGCTCTGAAGGTCTCTTACAATGATTTCTCTGTCTGGAACATTTTATCCTCCAGCAGGGCAAAGTTATATGATTGAACGGTGCAACGCCACTGATTAGTCATGATAGCTTCATCTTGCTTTGATGCCTTTTATTCCCTGTAAGAGTGTTTATCAGGAGTCAGTTCGCTCAACTATTTATTTTGAGCACAGATATGGTTTTGTCTTTTATATGTAGAGGACTTGATCGAAGTCGTACACGCTGAACTCATCAGCTCAAGTGCACGACGCCGATTTGCATGGAAGTCCAGGACAGTCCCAAAACTCTGTTGACAATCATGATATAGTGTTGGCAATGTGTGTCTTTGTGAAGAGTACACACACACAAGAACAAAGAGGCTGCAATAATTGTTAAAAGAATAAGATTTACTAGCACATGATTTGGTAAATAGAAAACCAAGGCAAACAGTCTGTGGTTAGGGACACAGCCAAGAGTGTAATTATCCGACACAATTGTTGCGCGAGTACTCAAAGTTCTCAGCAAAATAACAGATGATAAACATTTTCACTACAGTTATAATATTTTTATATGGATAATATTACAGTCATGGATGTTTACAAAACTTTCCTGTACCCATTTGAAAGTTAAAGCCCTCTAGTGTTTCTTGTCGACTGAAACCATTCATTAGTTTTAACAGGTTTTTGATTGTTATTTCAAGACTAGTCGATGTACGGTTTCATATATAATATTTCTGAATAAAAATACAAATTGTGTTTACACTAGAAATCTACATAACCTTTCCACAGTGCTGAAGGATGAGCTTCTCTGCACCATAGTATCAATCAGGCTTGTATGTGTAAATACTGAATAAAAGGCATAAGGCTGCTCATTATGCTTTTCCAAAATAATGCACTCCACCATTAAATCTTAGCAATTGTCTGGGTTTTACTTTCACAGGTTAATGTAGATGACTTGAGCCCAACCAAAGATCAGTTCTCATTAAAAGTCTAGAACTAGATTTGAGGATGCCATCTGGAACCCTACACTTCCCTCCATTTCTCCTTCACAGGCGATGCTGGATGTAGCTGCGAACGAAGGCTGGCTTGTCACAGTCCTAAGTATTTGCAACCTGGTGCAGATGATTGTCCAGGGTCGCTGGCTGCACGAGTCCTCACTGCTGACGCTGCCACATGTGGAACAACAGGACCTCTATCTGTTCAGGTATGACAGTATTCCAGCACAGGAGCCACTATTTTTGTGTGAACTCAATGAAAAATTTCACTAAGGGATTTGAACTAAAATGGCTCTAAGCGTAGTTGTATCAAGAGTATTGCATTTATTGCAATGAAGCCTCATAGCCTAGAGTTTCTCTCTTCTGTCTCCCCCTATTACTCGACAGGAAGTGGACAAACAGGAAGGAGAATAAGGGCATGGGCGGCTACAGTGGACCAATCGAAGGACTCCCTGAGCTGATTGCCACGTGCAACGGAAGAGAAAGTGTTTTTTCTTCCATCCTCAACCAAGAGTTTGCTTCCAATCAGGTCGTACAGGTAAAGTAAATTGCTACCTCATGAGCATGATGGGAACATAAACGTCGCCTTTTGACCCGGTACTTCAACATTTTCATGGCAATGTGTAGAGGCAAAAATATTTGTAGATGTAAAGGAAAGATCATCATTTTCCTCCATATGGACAAAGTCTTATACGTGTCTCTGTGCTGAGGGCAGGAGGCCACATGTTTTGTTGTGTTTTTGCGTTCAGAGCACTGGTGTGTAAAACCTGCTCACTCTCAACATGTCTTGTTGTTTTAAAGGCACAATGGGTAGGATTTGGTGACATCTAGAGGTAGAGTAGTATGTTGCAAGTGAATACACCGTGCCTCACCATTTGTTCTTTCAAGCATGTACGAGAACCTATGGTAGCCTTAGTCTAGTTTGTTTCCTTTGAAATAACTGCATAAAAAACATAAGAATATTTTTGTAACACATTTTTTTGTTTTTTCGCAAATGGAAAAGATGAGAGCAAAGTAGATGCAATCACTTGAATATTGCACATTTTAAAGACTGGGCGTATTCCCCACATGGTGTTAACGCAGATCATAGACTTTATCAGACACACATCCACCTTACAGACACATTGTCAAAGGTTTTCTCGGTCTCAGACAAAGGACTCAGACAAGGCGTTTTCTTTCTTGCTTCGCAAAGGGGAAGCTCTGCCATGCTGAGAGATCAGCACCGACTTCCAAAGAGCTCCCCCCTTCCTCGGCCTTTTATTGTAGAGGTCGATACAGTAGAAAAGGAATGTTTGAGGCGTGCCTTCTTTTGGCACACAACTGAAAAGATAACAGACAGAGAACCTTGAACAATTATAAGCACAGAGCGCTGTGCTCCAGAGTGTGTTTGAAATAACAAGTCAATGCATTTATACTTTTTATACACATAGAAAAACCCTAACACACATACACACACACACACACACATCCATATGCTATCATCATGTGCCATGTACCATGAGCGGTCTCCTCACTGTAGTCCCAGATACCCCCCAGGATCCCCAATTACAGCTCCATTAATGGGGTTTACAGCTCCCATTTAAGTGCTAATTGCAGCAGTAATGAGAGTGTCTGGGCACATCGGCAGGCAGGCCCAGTGCAGCCCCCCCCCCCCCCCCCCCCCCCCCCCCCCCCCCCCCCCCCCCCCCCCCCCCCCCCCCCCCCCCCACACACACACACACACACACACACACTGTGGCAGCCTCTCTAATTAAATAATTACATGTGCAGCAGTGTTCCTGTCAGATTTGCTCAGGGAGAGCAATCTTTGTCTAAATAGCTTTTGCCGGGCAATCCAAAGAGGGTTTTTTTTATAATCTCCGCTATCAGAACACATACGCACAACCCCCCACCCCCCACCCCCCCCATGCCCCGCACACACACTCACACCCTCTTCCACACCTCTTATTCTCTTTTCATCTTTTAGCTCCTCTATCTGATGGAGCTTTTGGGTTAAACCAACTGTTTCTCAAGTTCCCCATAAAGACACCAAAGTGGCTCCTTACACCACTGTTACAGTGAATTACGGTTTTATTAAACAGACGACTTGCTCCGCTGCAACTTGTGGATCCGTCCATGAAACAAAAGTTGCCCTTAAAGGTGCTGTAGGTAAGAGTTGGTGACATCTAGTGGTGAAGCTGGATGTTGTATCCAACACCTCATCCGATTACAATGATATGAACGGCTTCCCCTCGTCATTTCTGTCTTTTACCTCCCTTGTCAGACGTGGTCCTTCCTGAGTCACCTCCCTGTGGTGGAGGTGGGGATGAGTGTGAAGGGCTGGTGGGAGGAGAGCCGGGGGGAGACCGAGCGACCTCTGCCTGCACCGGGAGCCCACCTGAGAGACGAGAGCAGCTGGCTGCGTGTGCATGCTGACCAGGAGTACGTCCTGCAGGTGTCGCTGAGGCGCATCAATCAGGGAAAACAGAGGGTCAGTATGTTTCCACACCACCATCCACCCAGAGAGGACGGTGTCTCATCTGTATGACTGTCAACATGAGAGAAGCCGTCAACTCTGTGACCGTATTTTTTTTACATTCACAATAATGATATGTCAGCAACATTGGTGACACAAAAATACGTATTTGTAGAATCGAAACTAAAGTTGTGATATGAATGTTTCGTATCAATCTGCTTCACAGCTGCAGCAACTGTTTTCATTGACAATTCTCTGGTCTCTTAGAGGAGCTGGACAGTTTTAAAGGGTCGGTGGAGACCATACAGCCCAATTCCTGCTTCCTGCGTTGAAGCAGAGACAAAGACTAACTAAATGGCAAAGTGACACTGACCACACCGGTGTCCTTGGTCAAACTGAATCTCTAGCCGGCAGTACTTACCCATTCTTCCGCTAATCGCTGCCATTTTCAAGTCGACTAGAGACAATGACAAATATGCTGCAGTTGCTTTAAGGAGCCCAAGGCTTCAATATATCCTGTGCCTCTTCCACACTGGAGGAAGGAAGGGTCTTATTTCACTCATATGTCACCGCTGCGTCAAGGCTGCTGTCGTGAATGTGCAATGAGTTTTGCTACAAAGATGTAGCCATGGCTACATGCTAACAATAGGAAGCTGAATGCATATCAGAGCGTCATGCCAAAAAAGCAGACATAGTGAATCGACTCACCGCGTTCACATCAAATCCAGATGCAGAGTCATTTGACCCGGGTGTGAATGTGGATTAAACACATCCATATTACACAATAAACCTGATGAAACCCGGGTGTTGGTTGGATTTTGACCAGTGTGAAACGGTCCTTACTCTACCACTTCTACTTTGCTCGACACCCACCAATGCGGTGGCTGTGTAATCACAGAGCAATGGACACACACCTTTACACAGGTATGGATTGTCATAGCTTTGACACAGAAGCATAAAAGAAAATCTATGGTTCAATCAAACTAAACTTCTCCTGTGCTCAGGTTCCAAGATCTCTGATTGATTTTAGAGAGTCTGGACCACAAAGGCCTCCACAGTACATTTCCTATCTGATTCCTATGGATCAGGCAGGAACCTTTGCCTCTCAAATCAAATGTGAAAGTGTCTGCACAGTAGAGAGCCTTTCGTATCTCAAACTCGAGTCGCTGACCAGCTGGGTCCGAGTAAAAGGCAGCAAAGAGAGCAGCGCCTCTTTTGACTCTGTGATTTTCTTGGTTCGATTTGCTTTGCATGTTGACCACAGATGCAGCTCTGTCTCCCAAAGATATACTGATCCTCAGATGTGGCGCCTACTTATCGCGCCAGTGATTTATTGCGGTGCTTACCTAACACAGGGGCTTGTGCTGGTTTATGAGCGACCCCTTTAAACTTCAGTGTGGTTGTGGTCAGCTGATGGGGCACAGACTTGTTGGGAATTGGGTTTGGGAGAAAAGAAAAACTCGGTAAGTAATCAAAAATCAGAGAATGTATCTACGTGGGCGGGTTGGTGGATAGAGCTGTGATACGCCGATGTGTCACAAAAGAAAAAAAGCTTGACTGCAATCGCCATTTTTTTAGTCAGTTCCTATTTCCATTGGTGTTCCAGAGGAAGCAGGACAGTAAGGCTCAGGCCCCCAGGTTCCCCAAGGCAAAGGATGAAGGCTGGTTCCTGGTGATGGGGGAGGTGGATCGCAGGGAGCTGCTGGCGGTCAAACGGGTCGGATACATCCGCAATCACACATCCGTGTCTGTGGCCTTCTACACGCCGGAGAAGACTGGGAAGTAAGTCTCTGAACGAAGCGCAGACAAACGCGAGCTTTCTCTCGCTACCCCCCCCCCCTTTTCATGTCAGAACTGGCAGGCGTACCCGGGATTCGTTGACCCAGGTGAACCTGCTTAAAAACAGATGAGCGTGCGCAATGGCACCACAACGGACATTGTGCAGGAATTGTCATTGGCGTTTATTAGCACATCCACCCAGGTATTGTGTTGTGATCAGGGCCCCTTCGTGTGGGAGGTGATTAAAGCTCATGTCGGTGGCAGGATCATTCGAAGCAGGACTGCATGCTGACTAAATATGTACATTCCCTCTGCAGAAAGGATCGTTGTTATTAGGAGCTGTGGGTTTTTCGATAGTAGGAAATGGGAATTGCAGGGAATACCAGCAGGCATTCAAGCTCTTTCAGTCTCCATACAGGTCAAACAGTTTGAACTGCGACACTTTGTCACCGCTCATTGTTGTGTCAGTTTTATAGTTAAATCTCTCCAACGATGGTGAATTACATCATAAATCATTTTAAATCAATCATTTATGCAAAACTGAATTCCCTGCATCATTAAATGAACCCTGAGACAACCGGGTCTGATTTCCCATTTTTGTGCTGTCTCCACATCAAAGCTTTGACTGTTGAGCCGTGTGCTTTCAGGTGTATCTACTCACTCTACCTGATGAGCGACAGCTACCTGGGTTTGGACCAGCAGTACGACATCCACCTGAACGTCACACCCGCCAGCATCGCAGCCCAGGTCAACACAGAGGTGTCCGGCTCGCCGGCTGATCCAAGCCTCAACTGAGGAACAGAAAACTGAGACACACTCTGTCACAGGTGGAGAATCTCATGTCCCACTGACAAATATCACTCAACGGTATGATTTCTCATGTATAATGATCACATGGCAGTCATGTCTATTTCCAGATTTCAGGAAAAGATTGCATTGTGCCTGGATTTACTTTGAATTTTTAAGTATTTAAAAAAAAAAAAAGTCACATTTTAGTTTCTTCAACATATTGATCGTTTTCATTTGATGAGTCTAACCTAATTCAATACTGAGTCACAAGCTGTTGCCCTGTTTTCTATGAGCTGAGCCTCTAAAAGTCGCAGATACTTTGACATCTCTGATGGAAGTTTTTCTCCGATTTAAGTGTTCCTGTTTTTTCAGAGGGATTACTTTTGGACAGCAAATCTGTGCCTTCACTCATAACCTTTTTTTTTTGCTTTACTTGATGGAGAGGAGCAGTGGTCAGTTTGTGAGAATCCTTCACATTGTTGTTCTCACCTTTTGTGAGATTAATACGTCTAGATGTAAAAAGAACACAACTTGTTCTTTGGATTGTAATACATTTGATTTGCAGTTTGTCTTTAGATCCATTCATAGTGATCGTACTGGCAAAATCGGACCACACACAACCTTTGTGAAAAGGTTTAGAAACTGCTCGAATGCTGTTTCGTAGTATCTTGGATTGAAAAACATTATGTTTCTACTTTACAAAAAAAAAAGTACATGTTCATGAGCCACATCTTCTGTGTGGGGGTTTCCCTGTAGAGCTGCCCAACATTTATTCCAATAAATCAATGACTAAAACCGAGATAAATGGAAGAGTAAACAGCCCTCTTGATTTCAGAGACCCACTGAAACTAAACAGTTTGCCTGGAAATATACACAACTTGACAACATCATCAATGAATATCCATACAGTCATACAGTGTTTTCACCACTCGAGGAATAAACCTGATATCCCACACTTGGACCACCATCTGTAGAATTCCACTGGTGTTTTATAGGAGCCCCAAATATTCCACAACATGCATCTAAAATATGTTTCAATAGTATTATCAAGTTGTCAGCAGATTGCAACATCTTTGAGCTCGATCCACACAAGAACTCATATCAGTTCATACGACTCAGTGATAATGTGTCGAGAGACAAAATGAGCCAGAAACACAATCTGTTGAACATCAGACTCTATGTTTTATTTTTGTTTTACCTGAAAATGACAGGAGCAAACAAAAACAGTTGAGAGAGTAATCAATAAACCCACCCTCCAACAACCTCTCTCTCTCTCTCTCTCTCTCTTCATTTTGTTGTTGGAATGACAGCCACAGCAGCCGTGACCAAAAGCATGAGGCGGAGCCATGTGTGGGCATTTATTTACAAATACATGAAGAACAAACAAAAAAAATTAAACCTGAAGATGAAACATTTCAGCAACGTGACCCACTGCTCTCGGAAAAAGCGATGGTCAAAATGAAGCGAGGCTGTGGTTCATACCTACTTTGGACTGGAGCAAACACCTCAGGCGTGTTAACAACATGACAAAATCGAACTCAGATCAAATAACTTTACTGGACAACATAACACAACATGTACATTAATAAAGGTCAATAAACGGGGGCTATACAACAAAACAAACCAGCACTAAAGCTAACAAATCTCACGGTAGCCGAACCCAAATCACCCTCCCTTGTGCTGGATTGCCCAGTGGAAGGAACCCTCCCAGGAATAAAAAAAAAAGTCTGTGTTTCCCCTGGGACTCTCTTTACTGCTGCACCCACTCACCTGTAGGTAAGTGTTTGGCATTACATTTTAATGGTGTGTATTTATATATAGCGCTTTATCAAGTCTTCCATTTGCTGCACTTGGTATCTATGAGTACATGGGACCATGTGGGGTTCAGTGCCCAAGGACACCTCAGCATCTGATACGTCGAACCCCCAACCCTCTGGTCAAAGGACAGCTCCTCTCACCCCCTCAGCCACAGTTGCCCCATTTCACCATTGGTTACGGTTTCCCATGATTTAAAGGTGCAGTGTGTAAGATGTTGGTCCATTTTTGTCACTTCCATCCAAATGAATAGAATTACAAAACAATTATATAGAATTTCTTACAAATATATAGTCACCACAAAGTGTAACTTGCTATTTACATAACCGTAAAATTACCCCTTTGATGTATATTTACCGGGTCCACCTACGGGGGCCGCCATGTTTTTACAGTAAAGTGGACGTACGAAACATCGTTTGAGTTTTAATGACAGCTGAAGTCTACCACAGGTTCTCCTTCATGCTCAGAAGGATGGAGGTGAAGTGATGGATACAACATGCAACCTCACCTCTAGATGTCACCAAATCTTACACACTGTAACTTTCCTGAAGCCTTTAAACCGGAGATGGGCCAGTGAAGCCTTGAGAGGCTTTCAAGGTTTATTCCTGATTGTACTTAAAATCCATTCGAAGCTTCAAAGGATCAGATTGTGCAGTTCCAGTGGCTTTCAGCCTCTTGCAGTAGTTTGTGGGCCAAAGCGGTGATGAGATTGAGATTGGCACACGCTGCCTTATTTGGTGATGCGACTGTGACCAGACTCCCTCACTGTGTCTCTGCCATCAGTGTCTTTGGCCTCTGCTGTGTGTGCTGCAGTATGGGACTGCCCCAACCTTTATTTTTATTTTTATTTTATTTATTTTTTTACATCTAGCGTATAGTTGACAGCTGGACCTCTTCTGTAATGAAGTGGCAGATCACTGCCAAGTAGGCGTCCATATTTATTGATTGCTCCGCATATCCGCTGTAAAAGCTGACGGTGGCTGCCTTTGGAACCTGTGCCACCGCCTGGTCTTTAGTGACTCTGCATTTGTTTCGGGGCCTTCTCTTCCAGGATTTCCGTATATTCCACGTGGGATCCAGGAGGTGGACAAAGGCCCTGAAGCCTTTATTTTATATGACAGACAGTGACTAAATGTTGGTTTTGCAGATGGAGACGTGTGGCCTCGCTGTCAAAGAAGACATTCACAGTTTCATTGTACAATGGAGTATCATGAAAAGAATGACTTTGGTTACTCTTCTGAAACGGTCAAACCTGGGAGTTCATTTAACCTGCCACAGATTTCAGCCCTGGTGTGTGAAACCTTCCTCTTTCCATCTTAAAACTGTAGCATTTTATGCAAGGATGCATCGTTTTCACGGGGTTCATCATTTTCTTTTTCATTACTTATATGTAAAAAATAACCATTTCAAATATATGCTCCGTATTTCCTTTGGCCAACATTGTTGTTATACATAATAACCCTGGAACGGTGACATGGTGAAGGACGCAGACTAACTGACCAAAGTGGCATCAGAAAGCTTGTTTTTTGAGGTGGATGAGTTCGTATACAGTCCTCTATATGGAGCAGTCCATATCTATTGAGTAGGGTTTGTGAATGAATGGATGATTTCTGCTGTGTGGTGTATTTACTGCAGCAGTATCATGCCGCTGACCTCTGTTTGGCTCAGTGGGAATAAGCTAAGATGCCATTATGAGGGATTGTCTACTCCACAGTTTAGCGGACTGTGTGTTTAATCGAGGCTTAGGCCACTTCCCTCTCTGCACAGAGCATTTTCAGCCTGAGCATGTTGACTCATCCTGGCTCTGTTCTATCCACATGCGCTGCGACATTAATAGTGATACACAACACCGAGCCTGACACCGGAGCAGCTGAGTGGGATCTGATGATCATTCACAGACCGGTGCGTTTATTACACATTGTACTTTTTAAAAAGACCGGACCACGACAATGGAAACCTACATAGAAGCAAACTATTGGATATTAATAAACACATTCTCCCAGTTATAGCATGAGACATGTGAAGAAACATGACGTGTGTGTGTAACTTAGCTGCTGCCGTCCTTTCAAACCCCATCAGGTCCTTTCAGACTTTCAGCCTGAACTCGTGTGAAGCTCAGACAAACTATATAACCAACAACTGTCCTTTATTCATTTTCAAAAATAACCAAATGAATGGATATGAAATGTCACACCCACAACCTTCAGTCTGCCATGTGCCTCTGGTCTAGTTATTTATCTTTATTTATTTCTCTTTTATTTCTCTTATCTCATTAAGTTGGATCATTTCAGTTCAAGTTTTTTTTCACTCTTCTTTATTGCAACTTTAGCAAATTTTATTTAATATTTCGATACTTTTATATTTTTATTTTTCATTTCTGTTGGATTGATGCACCATGGGGGTGCACATACAGAGGTTTTTGACAATAAAACAGACTTTGATTTCAAGATTGTCAAACATCTCCATAGAGTTTGGATTGAAAATGAATAACAGTAAATGATTGATATATTTCTAAAATTCTTACCTCAAAGCTGCCATCTTCTATATCATCATCACCTTCATCTCATCTTGCCATCTTCTCTAATCACTGTATAATGCCTATCTCGTTTTATTTAATCATCTTCATCATCATTATTACAAATGATCATAATTACTATTATTATATTGTTGTTTCCAAAACCTGTGCAATTTAACAAAAAGATTGTAAAACTCCTCTCACTAGAAATATGTTCACGGAATGGTTGTGGAAAAAGATTTAACATTAAAAAAAATTAAACTATCAGAATATAATTTTCCTAAACGGGTAAGATTCTAAAAATAATCAGTAAACCCGCTAAGTTATTGTCTATTAATTAATAATGATAACTTGACCTTTGTTCTCCATACTGGTCAAATAGGTTTACTTGAGTGTTTATACTGGCCTACTGGTAACAGTTTCAGAAACCGAAATAACCATTACACTTAAAGTATAATTCAGTCTGACCGGAAGAGGAGCAGTTTCTACCTCTGAATTTTCCCCAATTCATTTTGTGCGTAAAGATGGGCTGCGTAAATCTGTGCGTCACACCCGGACACAACAAGACATGACCATATAGGGGCATGACATGTTGATGTACACCAGTAAATATACGTAATTCATCGTATATTTTCGAGAGTCTCGATATCTTTTTTTTTCACATGTTAAATAAAATAATTGATATCAGCCGAATCAAACAGAGCCTCTAACATATCGATGAATTACATCTAGATAGCATGGATACTAATTGTTTTTGTTGAAATGTCATTTTCAAATTTTAAAAAAACTCATATTTCAACGTGGTTCGTTCGCGGTGTTCTGGCTCAGGTTGAGGTTCTGAATCTGAAACGATCTTCTGATCCAGCTCGGGCCGGAGGTCAAACGTCCCCTCAAGCCGATCCCCTTTTAGCAATTGTAGCCAATTAGCATGCGAGCATGATATCGAGTTGTCCAATGGGAGCGGAGGCGACTGAAATGGGCGGGTCTTTAAGCCTTGGCAGCCGAGGTAGCGGATCGTGGACCGTGGAAAGTCTGAACGGATGGGAGATGTCCGAATGACCGAGGAGCGGCTCACTGTTCCCGGACACTTTGGGGCCGAGCAGCCGCCGCGTTGGTGAACCAACGGTTGTATCCGCTCCGAGGTAAGAGCACACAGGATGTTTACAGTTAAATATTTTTCAAAATGTAGCCATCAAATGTTGTCGAAATATTCAAACAAGTGTCCATGACTTCCTCTTCGGCCAGCTAATGTGTGACACACACACACGTACACATTCTGACGTGGTGTTTTCTGTGTTTTCTCCTCCCGTGTGTCTCCCCAGTTCCCCCGCGGTGAAGCCGTGATGGAGCCCGGTGTGTGCTGACGTCCCCGATGGGCTGAGCAGAGCGACCCTCGGGCTCGCAGTCACCCAGGAATTAGACGCGTCCGGCTCGAGGGGTGGGTGGGGGTGGGGTGGGGGGGAGAACACCTGGAGACATGGGCTCGCTGAGCGGAGTCTATAGGCCGCTGTGAGACAGAGACAGAGACATTGAGAGAGAGAGAGAGACGCTTGGGTCGGCGTGCGTGTGTGTGTGTACGTGAGTGTGTGTGTGAGTGAGTGAGTGAGTGAGTAATTGAGCTCGCCATGAGATCTCTGTGACCGGACCGGGGACACCGAGGAGCGAGCGAGGCAACCTGTGACACCGAGGAGGAAGGAAGGAAGGAAGGAAGAAAGGAAGGAAGGAAGGAAGGAAGGAAGCATGAAGGAGAAATCCAAAAACGCGGCCCGGACCCGACGGGAAAAGGAAAATAGTGAATTTTATGAACTGGCCAAACTGCTGCCGCTTCCCTCCGCCATCACCTCCCAGCTGGATAAGGCCTCCATCATCCGGCTGACCACCAGTTACCTGAAGATGAGGATAGTCTTTCCTGAAGGTAACACACACACACACACACACACACACACACACAGGTGGAATTGAGTATGTATATTAATTCATACCACGTCCTATGGTTGTGATGTGTAGGTCTGTGGTATTTTGCTGTTATTCTGATGTTTACGCATTTTTATTGTCTTAACATTTAATATGTCACAAAAACAGTTTGTAGCCTGTGCATTTTAATAATTGATTTAGCCCATTCGTTAATGGGGAAATAATTGTCATTATTGTAGTAATATAAGATTGTTTAATAATAGTTTAATTAACGTACAAAACCCACTCGAGGCACAGATTTATACAGAGGAACTGTGCCATCGAAATGAAGCAGTGTGTTTTCTTTATATTGTATTTTTGCAGTGATGTAAATGTGGCACATGTCGTAACATCACCACCGAGTTGACTTTTATTTTATTATAGGCCTTCTGACGCTGGCCAATCCGTAAAATAATTGTATTTCGTATAATTTCAGAATATCTTAAATATCTTACAATATTAAATAAACGCGCATTTCTGTTTTATTCTGTCCTGATTGTGTGATGGAATAAAACACATAAATAAGTTCCCCTCCTCTCTCGGTAAAATCCGTGATGATTCAAACTAGAACAATATGCTATGTATACATACAGATCCTGATATGAATAAGGATGTTGTTGATCATGTTCGTGGAGCCCACAGTCGGAAGTGTCCTCCGTGTCCGTGTCCACACGCTCGCAGACTGCAGTGATGCGCAGTCTCCCCGGGGCCCCTGCACAGTGCAGGGGCCCCGGGCCGCAGATTATCCGTGATGGGTTTCCATCCGGCGTGACTGCTGCAGAGCTGCACACATTAGCATGGTGTGCACATCTGAGCCCTCCTGCATGTGCGGGGAAAGTGGAACTATGACTCAATAACTGTCAGGGGGGCGTGGGCAGTGGATCATTTCAGTGTGAGACACCTGCAGTTTTCAAACCGTATAAACGTGTATATACATATATATGTCTTATTATTGTTTTTTTTTAATTAATTCGATACTGGGATATGAATGCTGATAAAGCCCACGCAGTCTCTTCACTTGGCTTTAAATTGACCTTTGTGGGGGGATTGTTATTTACACGGACCCATAATATTTCCCATTGAGATCCCCATTGACATTTCATAACACACATCATGCAGGAGATTGAAAGGAGCACAGATTGCCAGGACACATTCAAATATATATATATGTATATATATATATATGTATGTATGTGTGTGTGTGTGTGTGTGTGTGTGTGTGTGCGTGCCATGATAAAAATCCTGCAGCTCACACTGCTCAGTCCTCCTTTATGTTGGCCATTTGTATCTTTAATGTAAACACTCTTGTATCTCCTTGTCCTTCAGAATATACCACAGTGCAGTGAGGCCCAAGCAGACACCTGTGTTTTGTTTGAATCACACTGTCGGTGGTGATCTCTGCTTCCAAAGGATGTGTCTGACATTCTGGGAGCAAGTCACCGACAGTATGCACCCACTGCTTTTCTTGCATGGCTGCGAGATGTCTGGGTGACACACACGGTGCGGTTTCACATTTGTTGGCGACAGCAGCATGCACACAAAGATCTCTGAATAATGCAGAGGGTAATGATGTCTGTGGAGGCTGCAGGCTCTCGGAGTCGCCCGTCCTCTGCAGGCTTCCTCTCTTTTCTCTATTAAATCTCTTCTGCTCTATTATCTAAAGGCTGCATCACCTCTTTACTGAGGTGTTTCACACATTTTTACCCCCCCACCCACACCCACCCCCCCACCCCACACACACACACAAACAAACAAACATAAGCTGTCTATAGACTCTAGTCTAGCCTAAGATAGGTTTAGTTTTGTTGAAGTGAAGGGGAGAAATGATGTCATTTGCAATGAAGAGCACCCCAGCATCTTTTATATGCATTTGGTAATGTTGGTGTGTGTGTGTGTGTGTGTGTGTGTGTGTGTGTGTGTGTGTGTGTGTGTGTGTGTGTGTGTGTGTGTGTGTTTTGTGGTGATGGTGGAGGGAGGAGGGGGGACCATTGACCTCAGTTATGAATGAATTTACATGACACGTCGCACCACTAATGATCATTATTTCCACCATAACATTTTACATTTTCCACATCAAAATTCTATTGAGGTATTTCCTCATCACTGATGTGGGTCACTTACAAACTGCTTTTGTTTCATTTTTCCACCAAATGCTGTTGAATTTCAATCCTTCTGCAGCATGTTACTGTAAATGTAACCTTTTGTTCGTCACAGCTTTGGTGAATGTAATTCCCACTTTAAAGTTAGATTAAGTTCACATTTTATTACAGTTCTGTATGTCACTAGTTAATACTACTAATGATTATCTGAACAACTATTTATTATTATGATTATTATGATTATCATTATTCTCATATTATAATTATAATAATTATTATATTATTATTATTGATTGTTTTCGGTATTGCAAATCCTTTTCCTTTTTAATCCACGAAAGCCTTGATTTGTTTGTTTAATTCATTGTTTTATTAATCATATTACATTTAAATGTTCAAATACATTTATTTAAAAAAATATATATAGGAGACCAGAAAAGATGTTGACAGTTTTTTCCGAAATTTGCGTGGCACATTGTAATAAATACACCACGTGCTTAAAGACGATATAAAAACAAATTGGACTAAAGCAATTGAATGTCTGATTTTGTTTTAAAGCGTTTTAAGGCCTAAATGACAAATGCCATTTTCTACGTTATCTGACCACAATGCATTTCGATACCAGTCGATAGATTCCGGATTTTGAGGAGTTGAAACGAGAGGATTGAATCCTCTGTTTTAATATTATAACCCTGCGTGTTGATAAAGTGAAATGAAAAGGCTGGAGCAGGCTGCTGCTGTGCTGAGCCCCACGACACAGAGATGAGTCCATGAGACTGAGTATTTAAACGGATCAATAAACCGATCACTTGATGGGCAGTGATCACTGCCTTGTTTCTTCACTGTATCAGCCCATCCGCTGCATATTTACTCTTTTTATTTATTTGAGACTCACTCGATTCTCTCATTCGTTATTCGTTCCTGGCCTTGCACAGTCAGCACCACTGACTTCATGTACAACTCCAACAAAAAAGAGCTGCTCATTTCACGTGGTGTCAATCGTAGTCGTTTGATTTACAGGATGAATGATCGTTAAAAAACGCGCTTGAATTCCAACAGCAAAAACAGCGCTATGATAATTATAGTAATAATAATAATAATAATAATAATAATAATAACAATAATAATAATACTAATAATAATAATAACAATCATCATCATCATCATAACCACAATTATAATGATGATATAATAATAATACATACATACATAAAAATAACAATGATAATAATTATAATAATATGATGATAATAATGATAATAATAATAATAATAATAATAGTCCATCTGTGAAGGTTGATATAAAGTGAGAAGGTGTCCTCCTGCTTTGTGATCGATGTTTAATCCCATTTGAGTGTTTTACTGGTTCCTGCTTCGGATCGATCGGTCGGTGATGGGATTGAATGAAGACACTGTCTCTCTCCGTGTGTGCCCCGTCGCTAAATATCACATCTATTCTCCGTCATTAGTCATATAACTGTAAACATGGTTGTTGTTGTAGTTGTTGTTTCTAAGTCCTGGTTTTGCGTGTGATTGTTGCGACTCCGTGCAGCCTCCCTCGCTTTGCTCTGCGGGATTCCCATGTGAATGCTCTGCTCCTCCGTCTCACATGTTGTTTCTGGTCGGGTTGTTTGTTTGTTTGTTTGTTTGTTTGTCTCCATGTCGCAGCGTTTACAACAATCCGGTTCGCAGGTCCGCTTTAAGTCTATTCTTAGTTGTGGTCTGTGTTCGGAGCTTAGGTCACAGGAGCCTGTTTATTTTCTCCGTGTTGTCCATAGTTGAATCCGCGCAGTAAATGCATTTATGAGATATAGGTCCTTTTTTCCTTGACGCAATGTTACCTTGCTTTGTTGTATAGCATTAAAGGTGCAGTGTGTAAGATTTGGTGACATCTAGAGGTGAATTTGCATGTTGTGTCTGTCACCTCAACCATAACCCTCTGAGCAGGAGGAACCACTGAAGACTCCAGTAGTCATTAAAATGTTCAGTATGTCCACTCAGGGCTACTGTAAAAACATGGCGGCCTCCAGAGAGAGGACCCGCTCCTCATGTAAATATATGTGAATGGGCTCATTTAAGAGTAATATAATTAAAATAAACCTTTTGGGTGATAAATTCATTCAAATGTCCATATGTACTTTTTTCCTAATATTTTTAGAAGTGACAAAAATAACTGAAATCTCACACACTGCACCTTTTTAAGTGGTGAAGATTGTTGAAGATGAATAACCACTTTCCCTCCCTTCATTAAAACTCAAACTCATTAAAACTTTAGCTTGTCCTTTTTGGCTTTCAGTAAAAAATAATAGATAAAGGGCACACTCTCGGGAATGAAAAACAATAACAATTTGTGTATGAGGAAAATTATACTCTCATGAAAACATCACAAATGTAATTATATTTCCCATTTCTGCCATTTGATCTTTTGTACGCAAATGTCACATACTGAACTTTTAACATCTTATTGTCCGTATGTGTGAACGGCCACAATTCTACAATAGAACTCACTGAGCAGACGCTCGTATCCAAAACAACATACGGCAGCACAGATCAAGCCGGGATGAGTGAGGCAAACTGCTGGAGGTCCAGTCGGACACAGGTGCTGACATGCTCCGTGGAGGCTCAGCAAGAACTGACGGAAGAGAGAGCTGATCACAGCAGTTTAAAGCGCTTTGTTCATGTAATGAAGCCCCCAGCTGTAGTCATCAATTATTTGTAGCCTGCGATTATGACTCAGTGAATTAACGGCAGAAATGTGCATATAACACTACAGTTAAACTCAAGATTCACACTGCTTCAATCATAAAACTTTAATTATAAAATCTATCCAAATGGTCCCGATACAGCAAGAGGATTGGTAACAGATTCCCACAGGAATTTCTCCTTAAATGCCGGAGCAGGTTACGTGCTAACACTTCAGATTCCTTCATCTTGAAGTCATTGAGATTTTGAGCTTCGGTTATAGGCCTGAAATAATGTCAGTGGTTAACACAAGCCGACCAGACTTTAATATTCACGGCAATTGCCCACTCATGTATCGCACTTAAAGCGGTGATTGCTATCAAAAGGCAAAATGAGGCCACGGCCTGTGAGGGACATTTTACCTCGTTACAAAATGTTCTGCGGCGGTGATGATGAGCTCATCCTATAGTGGTGTAGTATGGCCTAATGTTGGCTTTGTGCTTATAATGATCACATTTACACTTGTCACTTTGTTAAGATGATGTGACCGAACGAAACATTTGAGTATCCTCGACTTACGTTTGCTTCCTGGTTCGCCTCCAGAAACGCATCATCTCTGTTGCACGTTGGTGACATCAGACTTAAGGAGGCAGATTCAATATTCAAAGATCTTTACTGTCATCATACTCCGTTCAAATGCCTTTGTTATCTCTCTCCAAACGATCTCCATAGGAAGAACAATTGTCGCAGCATCAACAGTGAACTTATATGGTTTTTTAAATATTACAGTCGGAAACCCTTTGTTGTCCGACACAATTTACATGCGTAAACAGAAGATAAGCATTGTGCAAACGTAAAATAAGAAAGAACAACTGACCCTAAAAACTGTCTCATGTGTGCTATTTATGTTTTTGTTAGGTCTTGGTGAGTCCTGGGGTCATGTGAGTCGCAGTACTCTGGATGGAGTCAGTCAGGAATTAGGCTCCCATCTCTTACAGGTATTTACTACAGTATTTCAAAGTAATGACACTCAAAAACCACAGACGGAGACATTACAGGCCCTAACTGTTCATTAAAATGACACAATGTTCCAACGTATACATAAGACAGTTGTGATTTCAACCATTGCAGTGTTACCCCTTGAAGCTTTTTTGTGTGTGTGGGGGGGGCATCTCCCCCACCGGGGCAGACGGACCCTGACGCAAACACATGAACATCATGGAATCATGATGTTCATGTGTTTCTTTTAATGACAGCAGTCAGTGATTATATAATGACGGTGGGGGGGCGGGGGGGGGGGGGGGGGGGGGGGGGGGGGGGGTGTGCTCGCCCGCGTGCGCCTGCTCTCGTCCGTCTGTGTGTGTTCGCGCATCGTGGCGGAACTCCGCTGTGCGTAACACAGAGAGCCGTCGGTGAATTGCCAACACGCAGCCACGTAGAGAGAGAAATGACGCGCTGTTGTGTAAATAAGATAAACAACACAACGCTTTTTATTTTCTTAAATAAAAGAACAAGGTGCTCTATGGGAAAGGTAACCTTAAACAACGTCTGTGATCCGGCGCTGTATCGAAAATAAAATTAACTTGACCCTTGAGTGGGGGTGGGGGGGGGGGGCATTGTTGGGAGGGCGGGGCGGGGCGCCCTGCTGATATAATGGCAGGGGAAACACTGCATTGGTAGATTATGTTTGTGTGGCTCACTGACTGCTGCCATCTGCCTCCTGCTGCCTTCATTCTTGCGAGGGGTGAAATGAGCTGAGCGCATTCCTGGTCACGCACGGAGCCTCAGTCTGTCCTGCGGCCACTCTCACGTCACAGCAACAACACAATAGAGCAGGGCTGCAGCACTCCAGGCCAAACACAGCCGCACAGATACAGGGTGCAGTTCAAATCCAGCACCGGGCCGCAGGTACGGGATGGTCAGGGTTACAAGACGTCGACTACGGATCTGTCTATGAATATATTCTGTCAATCTATCCACAATTCTCCACATTAGCTGTGAGCGGCGCAAAGGGTTGCATGAAAAATGAGCGCTCTATTTCTTTTCTACTGCTCTATTAATATCGTCAGTTATGGGTCCTCATCACATAATATAAAACAGATGTACTCAGTTGAGAATTACATCCACCAAGGCTGAACAGTTCCCCCTATGAAACCACATATACAGTCCGCTCCATGCAGCCAGGTTTTCAGTTGGAGCTGCAGAGAAATGCACAAACATCTTTTTTTTCGTTTTTAATTTAAGATCCATGAACAAAAAAACAAAACATATCTGACAGTGCCAAAGAAAATGAAGACGCCTCAAGGAATCTATTCTCCAATCTGGATCCAAACCCAGACTTTGAGTTATTTCCACATGGATACTGCATCATTACACCAAGCATTCTAATCACCCATCCACTCTTATTTATGAAATAGGGCTGCCACATCTACTGCACACATCTATCAAAGTGTGGACTGTAACTGCAGCATACACTGTAATGCATTGTAAACAACATGTTTGCACTCTTATTGTCGCACATACGGTGCCATGTCATGTCATTATCCCGAAGTTGTATATATATTATATTTATTCCACTACACATGGGGTCATTCAGGGTGTCAGTGTTAGGGTTACTGTCCAAGAGTAAATGTTTCTCAAGTGAAACAATGGGAATGATCAAATGTTGCTTTTAATTAATAATGCAAGTAATAAAAAAAATAGATGATTCAATCATCAAAACCGCTGTTGCAGTTTAAGGGAAATTTGATTTCCTTCTCATGTTCAGGTTTTGTCAAAGTAATACTCGGTCAAAAAGTTATTCTTTTTGATAACATTGGGATTGATGAATTCTTCACAAAGTGTCTCTTTTACTATGATTGATATTTGTAAATATGACCAGAGGGTATTAACATTGATTGTCGAAGTGAACTCCAGACAAGGACATTCAATCTTTTGAAAGACGAGTTTCTTGTCTCACACTGATGATTTCGTCGTTTCTTTCCCCCCCCAGACATTAGACGGCTTCATTTTTGTCGTGGCTCCAGACGGGAAAATAATGTACATTTCAGAGACGGCGTCTGTCCACCTGGGCCTGTCACAGGTTGGTCTGACAAACCTTGAGGTGACCTCTGGTGTGCCGGCCGTGACGTATATCTCAGTTCTGAGGTGACTGTTTTATTTTTCAACAGGTAGAGTTGACAGGAAACAGCATTTATGAATACATCCACCCAGCAGACCATGATGAGATGACAGCCGTCCTCACAGCACACCAGCCTTACCACTCACACTTTGTCCAAGGTAATCGGCCAGAGATGGGCACCCTGGTAAAAGAGATCTAGTTCTCAACGGGCCTTTTATCTGGTTTCAACAAAAGTGAAGTCAAACTAAAACAGCGTGACTGACGCCGTCTTGTTTTGTTTTTCTGCAGAGTATGAGATGGAGCGGTCCTTCTTTCTTAGAATGAAATGTGTCCTGGCTAAAAGAAACGCTGGCCTCACCTGTGGTGGCTACAAGGTAAACAACCGTCCTGAACTCAGTGTCTCGACTCATGTCGTGTGCTTGTCAGTGTTTGCTGAAATCATCAGTTGGATAAGATTTCAAAATCGAACAAAGAATAAACCCTGGGGTAGCGTGGTTGTTGTTTTCAGTTTAACGTGTCAGTCACGTGCTGTTTGCAGACCTCGTCCAGCCCAGATTTGACATCACTGTCTGATGTTGACGTCATTGTGGTCCAGCAGATGTTCAAACTTTGTTTTTTTCCCTCAAACCCTTAATGTTTCCGCCATTGCCTGTCTGAGAGGAATTCTTTTGAAACCATCCAGACATGGAGACGTGATTTCATATTCAGATTTTGTGTTTCCATCTCCCACTCTGATTCGCTGACCAGGTGATCCACTGCAGTGGCTACCTTAAGATCCGTCAGTACAGCCTGGACATGTCTCCCTTTGACGGCTGCTACCAGAACGTAGGGCTGGTGGCTGTGGGCCACTCGTTGCCGCCGAGCTCTGTCACCGAGATCAAACTGCACAGCAATATGTTCATGTTCAGAGCCAGTCTGGACATGAAGCTGATTTTCCTTGACTCACGGTACAGTCCATATTCACACGTGGATACGTTTAGTCTGTAAAAAGGGTTAATGAGCTCAGAACATCTGTGTGTGTGTGTGTGTGTGTGTGTGTGTGTGTGTGTGTGTGTGTGGCTCAGGGTTGCAGAGCTGACAGGATATGAGCCTCAGGATCTAATAGAGAAAACTCTCTATCACCACGTCCACAGCTGTGACTCCTTTCACCTGCGCTGTGCTCATCACTTGTGTGAGTTGTTTTGCATTCCCACAAAGTCTGCTCACACAAAATGTCCGCAAACACACACACACACACACACACACAGTTCCTCAAGCGAAATGATGGTACATTATGTTACATTACGTCGCCCCGTTAATATTCTGCGACGGGATTGAATTTAAAAGTTCAGTTTGTAAATATTGTTGTCTTCATTGCCCCGTAATGGCCGCTATCAGAGTGGGACATCGCTCTCTTTTCACAGTATCCCAGAATGGACCGATTAAACCCCTTTGAGTTTTAATGGAAGCTGCCACAGCTTCACCTGGTGAGCTGCTATAGCTTCACATGGCTGAAGAGGAAAGGCGATGAAGGGATGTTCAGCTACAACATGCAGCTTCACCACAAACTACCTCTAAATCCCACTTTACCGAGTCGACTTTACCTTTCATGTGTTTAAATATTAAGCAGTTCATGTACAGCGGGCTTCCAATGTGGACTTTATCAGGTTTCATTCATCCTTTGCTGTAATTTGCTTTCATTTGTTTGATTATTTTCTTTCTCTCCACAGTAATTACCTCTTGTTATTTCTCCCCCCCCCCCCTCTTCTCAGTGCTGGTGAAAGGTCAGGTTACAACTAAGTATTACCGCTTCTTGGCCAAGCAAGGCGGCTGGGTCTGGATTCAGAGTTATGCAACCATCGTGCACAACAGCCGCTCATCGAGACCCCACTGCATCGTCAGTGTCAACTATGCCCTCACGTGAGTATCTGTCCCTGCTGAATGATGCTGCTGGGTTGACCTCTGTGAAAGCAATGTACCGAGGAATCCCGCCTCAGACCGAGAACAGAAAGTGCTGGTTAGTGTTAAGGTTGGGGGTAAGTTGTCATCGCCGCGGTGTTACTGTGAATAACTGCACGGCTGCTTCGTCCAACTCCCAGTGTGACGCAGCTGGGAGTGTCACTGTGTCATGAATTAGGAATTCCTACAAAAAAAAAAGACATTTTAAAATCAAGCCTCATTTTCTTTCTCTTTAACATCTGATTTGAGTATTTCTCATTGTTTGATGAAACTGAAGTAAACTTAATATACTTTTTGTCACAGATACAACCAATAAAGAATAAATCATTAGAGTAAAAACATCATTAGAATCAGCCTGAATTGCTGTGCTCTACTCTTTCTTTGATATTTTTCAATCTCGTAGTAGATCGTGTATAATGACAATAAAGGCATTCTATTCTCTTCTATTCTATTCTGTTCTATATATGAGCAGCTACACAGATCATGTTATCATGTCCATTTGATGGATTTCCGTTTGTGGAGCAGCGTTATATCTGTATAAGTACCATGGGACTGTAAGTGTAATGTGAGACTCATGTGTCTGTTGTGCTGCCGTTCTTCGCTCTGATGAGTTCACGGATACCAGTGATTCACACAGTAAATCAGTCCCAGCAAAGCAATCGACTAGGGGATGATCGGAAGTATTAAGATATCTGGCCATAAGGAAACGTTGTCAGCCTGTTACCAGTCCTGGTTGTTGTAGGTCGAGTAAGAAACCAAGGTAACGGTTGCTGGTTTTGCAGCTCATGTGCTGCTTGTTACCTGTGGCGGCCTCTCTGTGCTGGCGTCAGTCATCTGGTAGAGTTTATCTGAGACTGGCAGCACTGGCTGCAAAGTGCATAAACAGAAACAGAAGCTGAGGTTTCCCTCGGACCCTTCATCCTCTCCTTCCTCCTGCATCAACTGTCCACCGGCGCAGACCAGACCACTCCATATTTTTCATCTCCTCACGATTAGATCAAGCCGCAATCGTGCGCCGACTGTTACTTGGCTATTATGCCCTTGCTTTATTACCCCTTGGTGCGTGTAGTTCACAAATGTACAAGTGAGTGTGTGAAGGAACAAAGCCCATAAAACAGTTCAGCGAGCAGCATGCTGGCTGGCTGCATGTAAAGGCAGAGAACAGCTTGACACAAATCTCCCGCACCTCCTGCATCAGATCCATAACGGCTCGGTATTTATAGCCTTTTAATTGATAGGCTCTAAACTTGATGAGTGTTTATGGGTTCCAGCTTGCCATCGGGGCAATGAAGCCGTATTCTTCTCCTTTTATAATCGCTTTTATAAATCTTACCGAAAGAAATGTTACATCAGAATGAGAGGATGAACCCTGAGGTTTTGAGCCGAGGTATTCCCTATTTATTAACAAAAGTGATGAGCACCTTTCTGATTGTCAGGAGTTAGTTTATCTTGCAGTGATTTCCACTGATTGTGTCACAGGTATATCAAGTCTGATGATGTCATGAACACACTAGTAACAAAACAAAGAGGTGGTTCGTGGAGCTCATTGTTGGCTCAGTGACAATGTTACCAAGGTAAACAGCCTTGAGTCAGGAGGAGCTTCCACAACTCATAGGTCAGCCAGGGTTTTACCTTGATTTGTGCATTGATTTTAAAATTCTAAAAGCGCAAGTTGCAAAAACTAAGTTTTGCTACAAAAATGCACGTCTATTGACATGCTAATGGATGAAAGATGAATTTGTGTAATAGCATCCTGCTGGAAATGGAGCAGAGAGTTGTGCTGACGTAAGATGAAAGAAAGATCCACCCAGCGATTGTTCTCCCAGAGTTATTTGACCCAGCGCTGATAGTCGACTAAACCTGTTACCAAAGCAGAGAAAAAAGTCTTTATTTTTTTGTTTTTTCAGCCAGTGGGAAATGGTATAAGGTGATGTGTAGTAGAAGTGAGTCAATGTGCGTCTGTCTGTGAGTCTGTGAGAGAAGAGTTGGATCCAGAGTTTTGTCTGGTGTTGTTATCAGGAGTGAGACAGTTTGCCCAGCAGCTTTGGTGGGCTACAGCCGTAGATAACGGAGGTGATAAGGACCCTTCACCTGTAGTTGAACCCCCCCACTGTGTGTTCAGCTCTGATAACCTCCTGCCCCCGGGTCTGTGTAGCTGCCACTGCTAAAACAACCTGCCGGTGATTTAGCAACTCCTTGGTTAAAGGCAACCCGTAACCATGTTTTATTTGACTCTCTCAACAGCTACACAGTGTGGCGAATCAGCGCTTGCTGCTGTTCTGTTTTCCCGCTGGGGCAACTTCACGCAATTCTAACAGCTGCTCATTGGGGGGGGGGGGGGGGGGGGGGCAAAAGCAAGGGGGGGGGGGGGGGGGGGGGGGTCAACAGCTACATAAAATACGCTGTTGACAGGCAGGAGCATAGGTTCAGGAGCAGGGACTCATGTCATCTGCATCACACCAACATCGTTTTATTTGAATGGCAGAATCAGAATCACTTCATTTTATAGCCGACCACAGGTTGATAAAGGCGACTTAGTAAGTTGGGAAATGTCTATTCTTTTTACGTCTTTGTAAAAGATTGTTCACTCTTCAGCGTCGAACGTGCCTCTGCGAAGTTGCCTCATCCACCCCCTATTATCCACCATTCACAAGCACCATGATGAGGCTGGAATTCCTTAGCAGATATGAATCGTTATTTGTACATCGAGGAAAACCAAACACACAAGTTTACATGATCTGTCTGTGTTCTTTTTGAAACTGCACATCCCGCTGGGGAGGTTCCCATATTCATATCTGTGTCACATGTGCGCAAAAAGTCAATAACGTTGCTGTGAATGCACCTCATATCTAATGCTGTGTTCCTGTCTTTTAGGGAGACGGAGTATAAAGGCCTCCAGCTGTCTCTGGACCAGGCTACGTCCAAGACGTCCTTCCCCTACAGCAGCAGCAGCACAGCCAGCAGCCTCGCGGACAGCTACCGGACTCCCAAGAGCAAAGTGTCCCGGCACAAGACCAAAACCAGACTGTCGCCATACACACAGGTGAGGATTCATGAGGTGAGCCCCCTTCCAGGTTAGGGGGTTGCCCGGCGTTTTAAACGGGTGTCTCAGTCTCCAGGTTAATTTGTCCGTTGTGTCTAATCTGAAAATGACCTCACTCATAATGCTGCTACTGATTCCCACTGCAAATCACTGCCATTATCATGTGACATGAGTGGTATACCATGATGAAAGTCGGTAAGCACTACCTTAAAGATGATGAGTAAACTGTGATGGAAGTGTCCAACTCATTTGTGCTTGTAATTGCCTGTAATTCTGCTCACAGGCTGTCGGACAGTCTTGGCAGTTCATGTCTCCTAAAAGATGCACATTCTAGCCTATGCAAGATTGAGAGCATTCATAGTTAGCACTTAGACTGGCACCAGTACTGAAGTAGCACTGGAATCAGTTTGGGTGAAAATGGGTAAATGCTAGTTGGCCAGTTGAGTGCATATTCTTTCGAATGTACAATTTCCGTTCTGTTGTCTGTGTTGACCTTAAAAGAATGATGAGTGTTTCTGTGTACTTCATGTTGGGATTTTGAGCTGATAGATATTTAAAAGCCTTCACTTCTTCCTTGAGAATTGCAACAAAGAAAACAGGCAGAGGAGATGAATGACCTTTTAACCGAGCATGATGTGGTGGGATGCAGGTGAGGGGGAGTCAGGGGGGAGTCAGGAGAGTCAGGAGAGTGTCTGCGGGAAGATACGAGGCGACCAAGAGGGCCAATCACAGTCCTGCAGCTTAGACGCAGAGTGCAAGAGTTTCACCTCAGGGCACAGTAGAGGAGTGTGTGCTTATGTGCGCTGTGTAAATATCAGGTGAAACAAGACAGATGACAGTGATAGGGTTGATGAAAGGGTTGATACTACGAGTATGAATAAGAAAAGTAACCACCAAAATATAAATCTAGCAAAAAATGTACAATCTAACAATACGACCCAAGAGGAAGTAAAGCAGTGTTATACGTTTAAAACTCTAATCTTTGTTCCATGATTCCAGATTCTTTTAGATAGATTCAGACCTTTTTCAGATCCCTGAAAAGTTGTTTGTAGGCTCTCGAGTTTTTGGCCCACGGCTGATTGATGTTACCTCCCGCACACGAGCTGAACAAAAATAATTTACTAATCAGCCTTCTTGTGCCCTTTCATTTTCTCTTGACCTTTCAAATGCAAATTGTAGTTCTCAAAGTTCTCAAAACAGTGTGGGGGGCTCATCTGCACAAGGCGTGTTCATTTGTGGTCGGCAGCAATCCAATCTAAAAACTCAAAAACTTGCAAAGAGCAGCACTTTGCAGCCCAGAGATTTGAACACTTCAGGATTGTGCAGCTGTTTCTGTTTCTGTTTAAGGTCAGAAATGATATGGGTAAAAATGTCATTCTGTTTCCCAGTATTCTACCTCAAATTTGACATTCTGCCAAATTACAGTCCTCCAGTGTTTCCGTAGGAATGCGCCTTGATTTGTAGCCCAATGAGCTCTGTTCTGTTTTAACATAGAAATTGCAAAGAGGCACCACACTTAGGTATGTCGTTTTGTGTCTTGGCGAAACCATAGGCACACCCATTGCCTCTGCATGGTCGTGAGCATTCATAGCTGTATGTAGGTGTGTCGTGATGCATAGAGCAACGACGAGCCATGCACTTTCCAGTCTATCGTCTGTATTTACCTCGTAGATTATCATGGGGAGTGTTTCTGAGCTCCACAGATGCAGTAGAGATGTGCATACTTGTGCATTCCTCTGGCCGTTTCATCTCGTTTCTACTTGATTTTAAAACGATGGGGAGAAGCTGGTACTGCTTTAAATTCTGCAGAGTGATATTTTATGAACACGGTCACATTCTTACAGTCGAGCTGAGCGTCTGTCTCCCAAGGCAAGGCATTTGTAAAGTGCATTTCATAAAACCAAGATACACACAATTAGACAAAATACAGAATAAAGTAGAGAGACAATGGAAAGCTACATTTAGACTCAAATAGAGCAAGACATTTGTTAATAAAAAATTATTAAAAGAATATAAAGTACAAATGAAATTTAGATGCTATAGAAGAGCTTAATCATAAGCACATGAAAAGATAAAGGTTTTCCGCCTGCATTTGAAAATGTTTACTTTTGGGGCTGATCTCAGTTCATTTGGGAACTTGTTCCACTTGTGTGCAGCAGAGGAGCCAGACGCTGCTTCACCATGTTTCGTCTGAACTCTGGGCTTCACTCGCTGCTCTGAGTCAGTAGATCTCAGCCCTGCTGGGTTTGTATTTTCTTAACACGTCATTCATGTATTTTGGAGCTCACCCATTCGGTGATTTATAGACCAGTAGCAACATTTTAGAATCGATTCTGTTGCTGAGTGGGAGCCAGTGTAAAGACTTTAGAACTGGAGTAATGTGCTCTGATCTCTTCGTTCTGGTCAGCGTTCTGAATGAGCCGCAGCTGTTTAATGCTCTTTTGTGCGAGTGCGGTCCAAAGAGCGTTCCAACCATCGAGCCGCCTGGAAATGAAAGCATGGATGACGTTCTCCCAATCGGTTTTGGGACACTCTGGATATTTTCTTAAACTGTGAAAAGACTGTCTCGGTTCTGACCGTCAGATCTGAGTCTGAGTGAGAGTGCCGCCTAATTTACAGGTGCTCTGTCTTTTCCCTCTCGCACTGCAGTATCCCAGTTTCCAGACCGAGCGCTCAGAGTCTGATCAGGACAGTCCATGGGGCAACAGCCCCCTGACGGACTCAGCCTCCCCTCAGCTGCAGGAGCAGAACGAGGGTCCAGATGTCTCCTGCGTGCACAGGCAGTTCGGTGATCCTCGAACGCTTTGCTTCAGTCCGTCCAAAGAGCCGTGCCACCCTCACCCCCACGCGCACGGTCAAGGCCAGCGATGCGAGCGGGCTCGATGTGAGGCCGGACGCTACTTTCTCGGGGCGCCCTCGCCAGGCGGCAACATGTTGTGGGGCACCGGCCGGTCCGTTCTACCGCGAAGCAAGAGTTCCCTGGAGAGCCACGATGGATACGACAGCATGGCACACATCACGGCCATCCACAGCTACAGCGGTGATGATTCACTTCACACTGATTTGGTTTATGTTGTGTGATCGTTCAGAATGAAGCCCCATGGCAAAACTAATCCATACCAACACAAGCAGTAGCAGAAAATACTACCAGTGTGGAACAGTGATGGTGAAAAGTTACAGTGGTTAATTTATTCGTTTATTTCACTGATCTGACAGAAAGGTGGGATTGTTACTGGCTACGCAGGACTGGAGCCCACTGAATGGCTAAGCAGGGCAGAATTGAGAAGCAGTTTTTGAAGGCGTGCTTGTTAAGAGATTAACAGCGACAGATTGATTTGCTCCTCTTCTACAGTTGAGTGACATGAGGTACGCTGAGAGCTCTTCTTGAGATTGGGAGCCTTGTCTATACTTTCCGTTCGGGGCAGAATTGCACAGCAAAAATGTCGTTTCACCACAGTTTAATCTGAGACGTTTATCTCCGAATGACATCGACTTCTGCGCACATTGGAAAAGGAAAGCCTTAAGTCAGCGAGGGAGTGATTGGTCGTGTCTTAATCAAAGACGAGTAAACACAGTTAAACACATGATATGCTGCTGATATGAGTTGCAGCCAACATCAAGCTTGTTTTTGCGCTCGCTGAAACCAAAGAACGCTGTCGGATTAAGAGGAATATGTGGAAGCCAGGAGCAGCGATGGCTGCCAACAATGATGTGAATCCATGTTGACACTGGCTCCACTGACAACTCTCACTGTACCCCCCCCCCCCCCCCCCCCCCCCCCCCCCCCCCCCCCCCCGCAGACCCGGCCCACTGGGACGAGGACAGCGTGGTCAGCTCACCGGACGCCGGCTCGGCCAGTGACTCGGGGGATCGGTACCGGGCCGACCACTACCACTGCAGCCCCCAGGAGCCCAGCAAGATCGAGACACTGATCCGAGCCACCCAGCAGATGATCAAGGAGGAGGAAAGTTGTCTTCAGCTGCGCAAGCCCCCAGATTCCCCACTGGCGCCAGCCAACGGGCTCCCCAAGGGCACGAGCGCATGCTTCACGCCCGTGTATGCGCCGGGGCCCCTGCCCCTACAGTCCGTGGTGTGTCGAGGGCTGAGTCAGGCCATCAGCCCTGCCAACAGCCCGGCGCCGCCCCTGTCCAGGCTCGGTAGTCCAGGGTCGGGGCGCCTCAACAAGCCCAAAGACTACTTCCAGATTGACCTCCCCGCTCTGTCTTTGCCATTACACGGCCCGCTGGGACGCTCGGGCCCCTGCTCCGCTTCGCCCACCTTGGAGCCGGCCCTGTACCCCTCCCACACCCACGCCCGGCCCTATTTGGACAAGCATACCGCCTACTCATTGACAGGCTACGCTCTGGAGCACCTTTATGACCCAGAGAGCCTCCGGGGCTATTGCGCCTCTGCCGGCACTGGCTCCTCCCATTATGATATGACCCCGCAACTACGCATACCAGCAGAGCAGACCGCTGGGCACAAAGGCACCTCTGTCATTATTACCAATAGTAGCTAACGCTCAGCCAGCACTCCACGTTTGGACTGGGAACAGTCGCGACGCCTGAGCTGGTTCCTTCCATCAGAGCTGGATACGGTTCTTTTGTTTTTCCATCAAACTGATCAACTCTTGATTTCAGTTGTTTCTCCATCACAGAGCCAAAGATTTCTGACAAGAGGGAGGGAACAACACTCAAAGAATTGTGGCCATGCCTTCGATTCTGTGGAATAGTACAGATTCACAGCAGACTGAAGTGATGTTGTTTACCCTTGTTTTTTCACTCTGAGTCAAATACAAAATCCTATAATCAGCCCGAAAAAGACGGTTGGTTACGGCTACGGATTAATATCCACCAACAGCAAGATTCAACCAGAGTCAGTTATGATCTGAACAAGCAAAGTCCCGCCCAAACCGCTCCGTGACGGAGATCACAGACGCGGGGGCCAGATTTTGGGCATCAGAGTGCAGGTTGACCTGAGCAGTGAGGTGTAAACACACACATCTATGGTCCACTGTGCTGCTGTGTTCACGCTCAACACATTGCAGTTTTTTTTCCCCCAAAGATGTGATCACATACAAAGTCAATACATAGACATGGCTATATGCACATTTCAGGGCCCAAGGCCAAGGTTGGAAAAAATGATACTTGGGCAAAAAGAATTTGACTGAACATTGAACCGACCTGGGAACTGACCCTGAGCCAGCAGGTCATCAAAGTGACCACTGGTCAGTCCCAGGCGTTTCCACAAAAACCACAACCGTTCAGTCGCAATAACTCCAGCCACGGCTACCAATGGTCAGAAATGTACAATTCAGAGTAACAGGCAAGGTTTTGCAGAATTTGTTTACTTGCGTAAAAAAAAAACAAAAAAAACAATCGGGCAATATAAATATTGCAAATAAGGCATTAAGAAAAATAATGTCGCCTGTACTGTGAACATAGCATTTTACTACGTTGTCCTGGTCCAATTGTACATTCACACCAAAAGTTTCACGCAAATTCACACTAAGTCTGTGGCACCTGGACAACATAAAACTACATCGTTTATGTCTGCATCTCCGGATAAGATTGAGACATTTTCACTTGGTGATATAATATAGCAAAAGCCATTCAACACTTCAAATGAAGCCCATCAGACTGTGGTGCGAAGGTTGGTTCACAATTAGACCAAGGTGGCATCTACACATAATCACTGAGAACAGTGTTTTGCTGAATGCAGTTTTTCCATGTTGTTCCAAGATTGTCTTTGGCTGAATCCTAAACTATATGTTCCCATTCTTGCGCTAAAAAAACCTAGCAGCGAATCATGTAGGCTAGTCAGCACGTAATTATAGCCAAGTAAGGAACTTGGCTATAATTTAGACCTTCGCAATAGCAAACAAGCCACATGGACATTTTCGATAACCTCTGCGCATTCATTGCAGTTTATTTAGAGCTCTGGTTCGACATTCTTGCAAACTGAATTGGCTTTAAGTCCCTAAATACACTTATTAACGATGACATTGTTTCCCAACATTAGCCTCTTAATCTAGTGCCACGTAGCTCCGCCCTAAAGTGTGAGTAAAAGTGTGCTTTTACTCAAATGGTTTCTGCAGGTAGTGCAAAAGCAGGCAAACAGGTAGGAAGGCAAATGTACTTCTCTCAGGTTTTGGGTATTTGTCCGGACAAAGATACGACACGTAGATGTGGCGAACGCTGGGGGAAAAAATACACAATTTGGAAATGACCTGCTTGTGTGGACCTTTTCGTGAATGAACTCTTTGGGCTGGGCAGAAAGTTCTCCAGGACACGTGAATCTCCCGTTATCTTCCGACGCTCATTTTGAGGACAGTCGCTAGATGAGCGGATGCGACACTATTCAATATAACAACGAGAGGCTTCTCACGGTCGTAACTAAACCCCACCCGCTGTGTGATTGACCATCATTATACATCGATGAGTATTACTGGGTTTACTTCTCCCAAGCTGAATCGTAGACGACAAAGTTGATCAGTCTGATGTAATACAAGACGACACACGATATTAGCTGCTTTATCACGTGTCCGTTTGTCCGTCACTTTTTCACTTTGACCGAGCTCTGTAACTTTTTGCACTATGAGAGATGGAGTTCTCGTGGAGAGGTCTACCTCTTCTTCAATGAATCTGCTTAAGGAACGGTGACTCCCCCGTTTGCTGCTGTGAACTTTGTTGTGATGAAACCGCATGAGCTGACACTGAAGTGAAACGTTGTTTCAAAATTCACAGATTAATATGCAAAGCCATCGTCCAGATGTTTTTTGTTTTTTTCCCCCCCCTAATCTGTCGGGGGAACAAATAGATAAATAGACACTCATCGTCGTGGATGTGATGGTACAGCGATCGACATGTTCTAAATCAAATGAGTTGATGTCGTTGCTACGGTGTCGGTGCGAACTGAGATATCCAAAGATATCCAAGAATTGATTATCACCTTGATTATTTCCAAGGGACTGGACGGAGACGCTTGTCACCATTTGCAACTGGATCCTTTGGAACTCTTGAGGGCAGCTTACACATCCTAACCCCCACCTCCACCCAGCCTGAGGCAACTGTTCATTATTGTTACACGGGCATGTTTGAAGAACAGGGTTTCAGTTTTATCCTGCACATGTCCGAACCCCCCCCCCCCCCCCCCCCCCCCCCCCCCCCCCTTCCCCTCCCCCCACCCCCCAGTCCTTAGATGAACCTATATTTATACAAGTTTGGGATTTTTGTTTTTTCGGTTCTGTCTCTGCCTGACATGCGCTCCATCTCTGAAAGTATTTTACGGTATTCTGTAAATATACTGAGATAAAGATAATGACACCGCAGTTAGGCACACTGGCACGAATTGTATTTATTAAGTCAATGTTTCTTTGTGATTTTGAAAATAAAACTTCAGTCAAATCCAGTTCAGCTGCTTGTACGTCGAGTTTGTCCAAGAGAGCGCGGGGATTTTTACGTTAAATACTTTCATCGAGTATTCACACAAAGCCATTCCAACTCGACACAATCACGTGTTCAGCAGATCGAATATTTCATTCACACTTATCAGGGCTGTTGCATGATGGAAATCAACAACAGGAAAAGTTCTATCTCATTGGAGTCAAATTAAGGTTTTTCTTTCTCCTCAGTCAAGTCTCCTCTGTTTTCACAGATGCTGTAAATATATGTGCTTATCACTGATTGTCTGGCCAATACGGTCACAGTAATTATAGAGGGGAAATTTCCAACTTGAACCAAAAATTTCAGAAAATCAGTTTTTGTTTCAACAGGATTAGAAATACAGAGCGGCGGATTATGTCACTGCATCTGTATTGGAGACGCGATGCCCAGATTTCAGTGTGCAACCATGTGAGTGGAATTAACACATGTCACTGCTGCTGCTGATGTATTGTCCAGTTGCCAAGAGCAAAACAAACAAGTGGTCAACAGACAGAGGAGGGACATTCTGGCTGTGGAGCCTCATCCTGTGGGGACCACGGCAGAGATGCAGCTCGGCTGCTCGTGCACCGTTTACGACCCAGATTTATCCAGGGAGCGAGTATTAGCTGCTCATTGTGCCTGAGCCCAGACAGGTGACTGCTCCAAGATTATATTCTGTATGCATACCATCATGCACACACACACACACACACACACACACACTCACGCACACACACACTCACGCACACATGGTTGTGACTCCATGACTCCAGAGGTCATTAAATTGACATTCTTTACTGCAGGACTTTAGAACTACAACTGTCAGACACAGATGCACAAATGACACAATAAACAAGTCAAATGATTAAGCTGAAAAAAAAAAATCAGGATGTAAAATGTGAGTTTAAGTCGGACGTCTGTGGATAAATCACCTGATCAGGAGGTTAGCGGTTGGCTCTCCGCCTTCTCTCTTCTGGCAGTCAAAGATAAAGACCCTACGGCTCATGTGTGACTTGAACATTCAAATGATGAAGCGCAGTTTAACGTTGAATCACTGTTTGATGAATGGACAATAGTTCAGATACATGTGATTTTAAGCTTTTTAATTGATGAAATGTCTCTTTCTCTCCACTCCCACTGAACGTGTAATAGCAACGTAGAGCAGGGGTTTAAAGATACTGAAGAGATTCAAGGATTATTTAAGGATATTTAAAGAGATTCAAAGATAAAGAAAATATCGGTGCATTCAAATGTGTATCTTATATTTCACTTATTTAATGTAACATTGAATGATATTGCGGCTGCAAAAATTCAATGAACAGAGCCAAGGAAATGCCCACTGAGATTTATATTCATTAAAGAGAATAAGGTTGAATCAGCTGAGGGGTTGATCACTCGCCTGGTTACTTATTTTTAATGAGGGTTTTCAGAATGTGTTGAAGCTGTATGACATTTAATTTATGCAACGGTACCATTGAAATATGTATTGATTGAAGTATACTACAAAGTACATTATATCAAACCCATCAGTGTAGACAAAGATATAAATTGCTAAAAATCTTGTGTCGGCATGTGAGCTGTGTGTGTGTGTGTGTGTGTGTGTGTGTGTGTGTGTGCGTGTGTGTGCGTGCCGGGAACTCAGCTGTGAAAGAGCAGCACGTCTTTGCTATTGATCCCCGAAAAGCAGACAACAGACTTCACTGTTAGTTTTTGGGATTATGTTGATTCTCGCTCCGCGCTCAGTTATCCCGTCCCATTTGAGTTGCGTGTCCATATGTTCAAATGTCAGAGAATGTCACTGCAATCAGGACAGTGGAGGCTGATACACACACATGGAAAAAAAGGTTCAACTACACACACACACACACACACACACACACACACAGTGTGATGTTGACCTCAGTGGAATATACCTTTGAGGATGTAGAACACAAACACTGTAACTGCAGTTACACGCACTGAATCTGTTGTGGAGGAATATGTATCTATGATGTGGTCATTGTGAAATCTCCCGACAGGGAAATTTAGCCTTAAAATATGTAATTTCTTTACTGCAAATAATATATCAGTCTAGTCGGGTGGTTCTAAATAATGTTTGACACAATACTCATGGAAAGGTTGACATCCAGGTCTAAGGAATGAGGAGTTTGATCAAATCTGATTATTATCGCCACTATGTTGGCTGCTATTGAAGCAATGTATTAATGCATTAATAGTGTGCAGTCATTCACGGTGGTTCGCACTGATTTCATCATATGTACCTTGCTGTCACTGTGCTGCACAGAAACCAGTGCCTTGCTCAAGGACACCGGGGCAGTGCCCAGGAGGAAGAGCTGGCACCTCTCCAGCCACCAGTCCCCTCCCTCCACACTTGGTCCGTGCGGGACTTGAACAAGGCATCGCTACTTTGTCAAAGAGCTGTGTCGCCTCATTCATGCTTCTCAATCTACTTTGTGGCTTCGGTCTCAGTTCAGAATTCTGATTTTGTTTTTCCTTTTTTTTTTTAAAGACGCTTTTGTTTAAACTGGAAGTTTGAGGTTGAGGAAATACAGATGGATGATGATGTCACTTTTTGAAATCATGTATTCTGGTACTAAACGACTGCAGTTAGAAAACGTTCATCTCGTCCCCATGTGCCCTGAACGACCGCAGGGATCCAAACAGAAGACTGACCCATTCAAACACTGTTACATGGGCTGGATCACTGTGTTTTTACCGTGTCCCCTCACCACGCTGGATTCGTTCCTCTGTTTTCCTCATTAACGCTATCTGAGAGTAAGAGGAGCTGCCCTCTATCAATCTCACACACACACACACACACACACACACCAGAGTGCACACTCAGACAGGCACCTCTGTGAAGTGGTGGAGGTGGGGGGGGGGGGGGGTTGGTTGCATTGGCTCTAATGTTCTTTCTTTTTTTCTTTTTTTTTTACACAATCCCATTAATCCCTCTGTTCACGATTTCACGCACAGCTTGGTCACCGGTGTTATTTTCACAACCTTTCACCACTAATTCCTATGAATCCTGAAACAGAACACGTCCCCTTCCTCCTGCCAGGTGTGTGTATGTGTGTGTGTGTGTGTGTGTGTGTGTGTGTGTGTGTGTGTGTGTTTTCTCCAGAGCAAAGACAGCTTTATCTCTGATGTCCCCCATCAAAGCAGGGCTAAAAAGGAGATGGATGAATGAAAGGCCTGTCTCGGACTGTGGTCTGCTTCTTTTACGAGGCCTGGGGGGCGAGAGTGGTGTGTGCTGGGGGGCACGCTAACGTTCTGGCCCCATTGTGTTTCAGTCCCGGAGCAAATGCTGCCTGTTCACAGACCAGGAGCCACAACTAATGCCCCCATCAAACACATACTAACATTAAAGGTGCAGTGTGTACGATTTTGAGTCACTTATAAAAAATATTATAAAACAATTACGTACTGACATTGTCATGAATTTATAATCGCATGAATGTTTACTCCCCCCCCCTCCATAGCCCATAAATTAGCCCATTAATGTATATTTACACGAGGAGTGGGTCCTCTCTTCGGGGGCCGCCATGTTTTTAGCCCAGAGTGGACGTACTAAACAACCTTTGAGGTTTAATAACAACTGAAGTCTAACGTTGGTTCTCCTGCATGTTCAGAAGGGTGAGGTGAAGGATACAACATGCAACTTCACCTCTAGATGTCCCCCACAGGGCGGACCCCCTCCTGGTGTAAATATACATTAAAGGGCTCATTTTCATACGTTGGGGTGGTTATACATTTGTAAAACTGTCTATACAATTGTTTTGTAATTCTATTTCTCTGGATCAAAGTGACAAAAATGGACTGAGCTTTTACACATGGCACCTTTAAAAATAAGTGAAAAAAATATACCAGATCTGCACTGTCAACTAATTGCTAAAAGCAACCAGAATTCTCCAGTTCAGGTCTGGTCATTATGTCCAAACATGCCATGTTACACATCTGACAGAGCAGAGAATTGTCCTTGTGACTGAAGCTCCAACTCCTCACCATCTGTCTGCTGTTCGGGGGGAACCATGTCAGAGGATGGCAGCAGCAAACCAGGACCTGTGTGTGTGTGTGTGTGTGTGTGTTTTAGAAGATAATGAGGAACAATGGCGCCTGGCGCTTTTCTCCGAACTCACATCTTCACATCGTTCCCGCAGTTCAGTCGCAAACCTCTACTTCTTCCCTTTCGCCAAATGGCGCTTTATCCAAACGGCACAATTCATCAGGTGGCAGACTGTCGCCCAAGCAGTCGACACAGAGCCAGACTCAAACGTGCTTGACCACAACTGGTCCACTCTCCACCGCCGAGCCCCCAAATCCTTCTTTAACATACAAATTGGCTGTTTTGTGCGGCTGAATTGGAGATTAATTGCACGCACCATTTGGTGGCGCTTGTTCAAAAAGAGTGAGCCCCCCCCCAACGGTCTTTTTGTGATTGAGGTGAGAGATTAGGAGCTGGAGATTACTCCGCACCGCTCTCTTTGTGGTGAGGTTGTGGAGAGGCACACTGGATTACATTTGAACATCCTCTGGAGCAGGCAGTTCTCATGGGGGGCAAGGCAACTGGTTATTCTGCTCTCGCTCCGTAGTACAATAACAAAAACACAACTCCGTGCTCACAGATCCTAGAGAGACTCATCACACGCTGCTTTGGATGCAGCGTCTCAACAAATGTCCGATAAACAGACGTCTAGAGGTGAAGATGCACGTTGTATCCATCACCTCCCCCTCACCCTTCTAAACATGCAGGAGAACCTGTGGTCGACTTCAGTTGTCATTAAAACTCAAAAGAGGTTTTGAACGTCCACTGTGGGCTACTGTAAAAACATGGCGGCCCCCGTAGAGAGGACCCGCTCCTCATGTAAATATACATTAACGGCCTCACTTAAGGGTGAAGTAAACAAAGAATACATTTAGGTGATTGTAAATTCATGGAAATGTCAGCGTGTAATTGCTTTGCAATGTTTTCTTGAGTGACAAAAATGACACACTGAAAAAAAATCTTACACACTGCACCTTTAAGTAAAAATCTGTCATGCCCTTGACATCATCATTGAGTTTCACGCCGCATGAAGTCACAAAGGACGCAGGAAACTGCTCGGGTTGAGTCGGGACAGGTGACGATGTCTTCAGGTTAATGTGGAACTAATGCAAACACAGTAACCTGAGTCAGAGCCGGGACGGTGTGGTCAGCGCCACCGCTGCCCCTCCAGCCAGTAAACATGTCGGCCCCCTGGCTGAGGTGAAGGTTTCACATGGACCCCTCACCCCACCCCCCCACCCCCGCCCCTCCCTGGCAGATTTATGTGTGCTCTGACAGCAGGGGCTTCCACCTGCACAAACACTGTCCCTGACTGCTGCTTATTGTGCTAACAAGCCCGGCAGCGGCTCCCTGGACACAACCTCTCCGCCACCTGCAAAGCCCAGGAGCCACACAGGGAGCAAATCACACTCGGACTCCAACACACGTCCTTGTTTGGCTGCAGCGACGGGGGATCTGTCGTTGACTGAATGAACCCGCGGCTCCTTTGCCCTGGAATTAGCAATCACAATGAAATCAATTTTTTTTGCTGAGTTTGGTATTTTGCTCCCCTCAAGGTACAGTGAGCTCCGGGTTTTTAGACCCAGCAACACGGAGCTGCGGGGCGGCTCGTGGTGCCCTCACCTCATCCGTGGTACGTAACGGGCCGGCTTGGGTTTCAGTCAAGAGGTCACGCCCCTAAATATTCACAATTTCAAATGTTGATCAAAATTTAAAAAGCGAGTTGGAAAAAAAAAACCCCCCCCCCCCCATAGAGTTGTCACAAGAAAACATGTGATTGATTGAGACCAAAACCAAAGTTTGTACCAGACTTCACCTCTGAAGTTGATCATTTTAAGTCTATGGGGATTTGCTCCCTGTTGGAGTCAGCCCCCGGTGGTTACGCTATGAACTGCAAGTGTTATTACTTCCTATTGTGCCCGAGGGGCAACCTCTGGTGCAGACGGATGAGACATGATCTAAGGACAATAAAAGGAGAATAATTTCAACGACAATAATTAATGACGAATTAAATAATGAACAGTGATGGATCTCAGAAAGGTTCCACAACGAGGGTTACTGATTATAATAAACTTATTCTGCACAGCTACACCAGCGGGTTTGATAAAATAATACAATAAATTGCTCATTTCAAAGAGATGAGGAAGAAGTTAGAAAATAAGAGAAAAGGAATAATAATAATAATAATTTTCTAGATAATTCACTCTATTAATAAGTGCTGCCAGTATACAAGTGTGGAGATTAAAACTCAAGGGGAAAAACATGTATGTGTTTCTCGCTGACGTCATACAGAAAAGCAGAGAATGGAGTAAATAATGCATGTTTTCAATACACGAACCTGTGTGCAAAAAGAACTGCAAAGTTGTGAACAACTGTACAATGTACAATACAATATGGGATCCAACTGACAGACTGTGAACGCAAGGATAACAGCTCCACGTCCTCATGCACACTGCCAAAGGTGACTTTTGGCCGGATGCTTGCAGGGGCCTTGAAGGTGTTAAAAAGGTCATGGTCAGGAGTTGGACCCTGAGACGGGACAAGGGGCTGCCTTTAGACTGCCTGTCTGCCTTACTGGAGCCGTGACACACACACACACACAGACACACACACACACACACACACACACACACACACACACACACACACACACACGCGAGTAAGCAATACACCTGTTGCATTTTAAAATGGCAAACATATTCACATCTGCTCATGTACGAATGTATGGCAATGCCGGGGAGTCGCGAGGAAACACGCGGTTGGTGTGAGAAATAAATATTTTGAACTCTCAAGGAATAAAGAGGTGAGATCACATCCAGACCATCCATTAGTCTTTGGCCTTTCTGCTGACCAGGCATACATGACGAGACAGCTGTGTGAGCGTGGCGCCCCCCGCTCACCGCTCAATGTTCCCTCTCGGGTTGATGAACCTGACAAATTCCTGGCCACAGATGGAGACATTGCTGAGTCATAGACACCCCACTAACCCGGCACTCGGGCCGACGGTCCGAGCGGAGCGACGGGGCATCGTGTGCCCTTCAGCCATCAACAACAGGCCTCGCGCTCCCCCATAAATGCCTCCCGGCAGCCTCCGGCGCTGTCAATGTCAATTCCTTGTTTACGTGCCACTCAGAGCGTGCATGGGGTGATAATGTCTCACCAAGAGTCAAGGTCAGTGAGGTCAGGAGAGTCACTTCCTGTGCTACTTTCACACAACACTGCAACACCCACTGCTGTGACATACGCGAGCAGGTCAGGTGCTCGACTTGTTGTGATTTGATTCTTTTACGTTTCGGTGATTGAAATGGAGCGGGAATATTTTTGACTCAATCAATTGATAACGATACTGTCAAGCGTGTAAGATTTGGTGACATCTAGAGGTGAAGTTGCATGTTGCTTCCATCACCTCACCCTCACCTTTGAGAACCTATGGTAGACTCATTAAAGCCCCACAGATGTTTAGTACGTCCACTTTTAGTACTGTAAAAACATGGCGGCCCCCGTAGAGAGGACCCGCTCCTCAAGTAAATATGTGTTAATGGGCTCATTCAAGGCTAATCTATTCAAAATAAAACAGTCAGGCGATTATAAATTCATAGAGGTGTCAGTATACAACCTTTTGTGATTTTTTTTTTAGAAGTAACACAAAATCTTTACATTTAATTACATGGATAAAAGGTAATGTTTGCACACACAAAAAAGTGTTTATTCTGACTGGTTAAAGATAAAGCCCAGTGAAGATGTACCGGGAGAGGCAAACAATTCCCTGCCTCTCCTGGGGGGCGCACGTGAGCACACAGGTACTTGTTGCTGCTGCTCTCGTGACGCATGGAAGAAGAAAGAGTGCGTGGGATCTCTCCCCCCCCCTCCCCCCCCCCCCCCCCCCCCCCCCCTCCCAAAATGCCGGCAGTTTGTTTACGTTTCTCTCCTGCTCCGCCTGACGTCTTAAATGGAAGATGACGTTTAAACACGTAAACATTTCGAAACTAAAAGGAGATAAGGATAAAGACTCATGGACATTTAAGTGAAGGTAAGACCATAAAACGTTTTTTCCCCTCAAAATGAGATCTCACCTCTCTCAAACAAATGAACTGACCTTAGATTAAATACTGTTTCATTTTGTATCATCCCTTTTTGTTAAACAGCAACTGCTGCCAAGTGAATGTTGTATAAGACTCTGTGCTGAGTCCGTATGTTTGTAAACCTGACTCTGACTGTCAGTGCCTCCACAGACATGAACCTCACCGCGCTTCACTGGTGTTTATGGTTCAGGACAGATCGAATGTGTCCATCAACAACAAGAGTTGTTGCATGAATATCTATCTATCTATCTATCCATCTATCCATCTATCTATCTATCTATCTATCTATCTATCTATATTGTATATGCATTTACATACATGTGGCAATGTAAACACCCTGAATATATTGCTACACATAACAATGGGCATGTGTAATTAGCAAGAGTTGATGGGCAATGAATGTAACATAAGTTGGACACAGGTGCCCTAGTGTTTGTGTTTATCCTGATGTTTCACACGGAGGCCTGGTGATTTCCCCTTTGGCCTGATGTTACCAGAGGCCAGGAGATGTCCAAGTGTGAGGTGGTCACATGCAGCGTGTGTGTGTGTGCGTGTGTGTGTGTGTGTGGATGGTCAGGTGAAGAGACCGAGAGGAGCCACTCAGTTAGTGCCGTCGGATGACTATTCTTGGCCGGTTGAGATTGCGTTTCTCTGACGCTGTCAGACTGGCGGGAGTCTGTTGATGTATAACGTGATGTGTAAATGAACACTGCTCAGATTCTTAAGCAGTGTTGCTTATGTATCTATTTTGTATCAGACTCTACCTCACCCTGGCTGGCGTCTACTGTCGGACACGTGCTGTGGTTTGACATGAATACTGTTGGGCGACCTCATTCAGACTGGACTGCAGAACCGAAAAGTGTGTTTTTATTTTCTTTATTCTTGGTAATTATTTATTGACATAGGTGAATCAAATAAAAAAAAAACGTATACATGTGTATTGGTCAATACACTGAACTTTGTTCTGAAGTGAAAATAGAATACTGGGGGCCCCTGTCTCCTTTAAAAAAATGAGTAAATGATATAACCTTTCCCCGACTGGTGCTGGAGGAGGGGGGGGACAGATATCGTAGCCTGGAGGCAAGGAGTGAAGTGATCACAAACTATGTGATACCTTGAAATTTGGTATCGAGCCCATACCATGTCAGTACCGGGCCAGTATTACCCAAACCGATACCAATGCTTTTTGCTGTTGTGCTGCTCTGCCCTACGAAGGTTACTGTCACTAAATTCACCATGTTAAGAGTCTTCCCTTGATGTGACATGAATGTTACATCGTTCACTTTGGATACTTTCATTGAATTTTTATGCAAATTCCTTTGAGAGGTCTTCGAGACTTGACGAAGCGCCGTGCAGATACCGACCGTTTACCAGGATACGAGAGCGTCTGCTTTGCTGTAGGACTTTTTTGTTATGGGCGAGCAAAGTGTGCTTTCTATGTGTTTTGACGTTGTGATGGTTTCTCTGCATTTCTTGCCGTAGCAGGGGCTGGGCCGCGCAGTGGTTGGTTCTGGGCCGCATGCAGCCCCCTGGTTGCTAATCGAATAGGGCTATAGTGCAGAATGTGACTGCAACACTGCTTTAGGTTGTGAGTCTATTACGTTTTTTAGCTCTATCAGATTTTCTGCTCCTTAGGATTACCCATACTTTAGGATTGATAAACATGTTCGGCTCGGTCAACGACATAGGGCAGGTATTGTATAAATACGATCATGAGAACGACGACGCGAAATTGCAGGAAAACGGGCGGAGGCGCAAAACACCTGAGACCTGTCGGCCCATCAAGTGCGGTGCGCTCTGACATTCGTCCAGGCCTTGTCCCGCTGCCTGTAAACCAACACCACAGCTGCACAGATGTGAAGTTTAAAGCCTGGATGTATTCAAATCATGGGGCTCATTAAAGCCCAGTTATTTATGTCCATCTGAAACCCCCCACGCTGTAACAGAGCCAGTCAGATCCAACCGCCCTGTCGGTCCCGTGGTCGTCAATTGTTGTCTTAATCACAGCAGCTGTGAGAGCCCGTGGAGTCGGACCCACTGATGCCTTAGCTAAGGATGCGCTCCGGATCACAATCAAACTGTCACGCACCGTCCGTCATCTGCGCTCCGTGCTCAGGACACGTTTGAACCTTCTCACCAGATGAGCTCGTCTGGCCAGCTCGCGCTGGACATTGTCTCGTTCATACCTCACTCCTCTACTCTTTCAATATCTCAGCCCATTAATGTATATTTACACGAGGAGCGGGTCCTCTCTACGGGGCCGCCATGTTTTTAACCCAGAGACATACTAAACATTTTTTGAGTTTGAATGACAACTGAAGGTTCTCCTGCATGTTCAGGAGAGTGAGGGTGAGGGGATGGATACAACATGCAACTTCGCCTCTAGATGTCACCAAATCTTACACACTGCATTTTTAAGGTTGGTCTTTAAATCAGAAAAAATAATAATCAGTAAATGTATGATTTACTGAATATTAAATTGATACAATTCCTCATTCTTTTAAAGACTCAACTCAAAATGTAGTCGTTGAATGAGTGTGGGAAGCTCTGAATTCAGAATCGGATTAGTTTCTCATTTCATTTCCGCAAATTTAAACGCTGACATGTCGTCAGGATTTAGTTTGGAATTTTCTTCTTGCCTTTGATGTTGCGTGTTGCGTGTCGTGATGAGACGTTTGCACACTCTGCCTTGCGTTCTTGCGCTGGCATATATCATCCTCATCTGTTGCTGTCTCACGATGTTGCCATGAAGAAAACATTGTGATACGATACCTAGAACATGGATGAATTCACGGTGATCCAGGCACTTAGCAGACGTGGTATGTAAAACCCCCTGTAATACCATTTGTCTGCGTCCTCAGTCTGCGAGCCAGCAGGCAGAGGATGCCGCCCCTGACGTGACGGCACGGTACGGTCTGCAGCCATCCTGGGTGAGTTAGGCCAGCCGTGCTTTAATCGGGATAATCTCCACGACAGACTCTGTCCTTTGTTCGTCTTCAAAGGATCTTTGGACGGGAAACACCCTCCTCAGGGTTTTGTCATCACCGGTCCGTCTGAGAGATTTACCCTCAAACAGAACAAACCAGTCAACTCACACGAGACCAGTGTCCACAGTCCATTCATAACAGTGGGCTGGTTCATGTTTTGTTTGTTCTTTTTAATGCCGTTGTGATGTCCTTGTATGTTTGTTTTGTGGTTCCATGATTCCAGTATTCATATTCTTAAGGTACAGTTTCACCTCATGTGAACTCAGCATATCCCGATAATCCGGATGAGCAGAATAGGAGGGAGAAGAGAAGGTAAGAGAGCTGGTGAGGGATGTGAAGAGGTTCAGATTTAGGTTGAATTCCTGATTGTAAAGAGTTCAAACTGGGTTAGAGAAGGGATGTGGAAAAACAACAAAATTTGAAAGTTTGGTTGGATTAGAGTAGACAGTATTGCGTTTACTCCAAAGTAATTACTCCACTTCTTTTTTCATTCAATTTGCACTCAGATTATTGCCTAAATATCACAAAATTGATTAGGTTGATTAAAGGACTGGAAATCACATCTTTTGTGATCCCATAAATGATTCAGATGTCAACAACCCATAAATAACAATGACGAGAGAACAAGGAGTCCTGTATTTTACAAGCTGCCATTATAATTAGCTTTCCTTGGTTCACCATTTGAACCAAGCTGTCATTCACGTGGTTTTCACCCCTCCACTTCTTGATATATATGAGTTTTGTACAAAAAAAGTACCTTTAGGATAAAGAAGGCTACAACAGAACATGAGTTTTGAAATATACAAACAACTTTTCTACCGGAATGTGCTTGGTTTGATATGTTGATATAGCAACTTGATCTTTACATAGCTGAATTATTATGTGGTGATACACTTCTTTCAGTTGTCAGTAAGACTCAAAAGATGTTTAGTATTTCCACTCTGAGCTACTGTAAAAACATGGTGGCCCCCGTATGAGGACTCGCTCCTCATGTAAATATACAGTCATGGGCTCTTTTAAGGGTAATGGTTAAAACAATAACACCTTTAGGTGATTATAAATTCACGAAAATGTCTGCAGGGCTCTCCCCAGAAAGTTGGACGGGGGATTGGTTCAATGGCGCTGTGGTGCGATGGTACGCTGCAAAATAAGTTATAAAACTAAAAAATACATGGCCGAAGCACTTTGTTTTCCAGTAATATGGAACAGGCTGTCGATGAAAAACGTGTGATGCCGTGCTGGCAAAAAAGATCTTGCCCAGCCACAGTCACTGCAGTTCCAGAAAATTACGCCTCGCCGTCGGAAATCCATAACAGTCAAACTCAAATCATAAATTACGGTCAGACAAGATGGACCACACAAACGAAGAGGTGATGAGAGCAGCCTCCTGTGGAGAGAAAGTTGCAGAGGAAGGATGAAGATTTTTCGACGGGCGGATGGTCGGTTGTTGTTGCTTTAAGGAGGTGGATTCTGTGTGCGTTGACCTCCTGCTCCGCTACATCTTTATTTCATGGCTGACAAAGTGAACGCCACGGCAGTGCAAGGAATTCTGCCTCCACATCTGATTTATGGCGCCCAGCTGCCGTCGGCCACCAGCTGGCCCTCAGATGGGCCTCCGAGGGAAGAAGACGGACACACGGCCAGTGAGAAGGGGGTTTCACAATCTCGGTGTGGAAATTTGATCGGGAAAAAGTGGGGAGTGACAATTCAACGGCAGCGCAGGTTACGCATGTGTTAATGAATGAAAATGTCTGAATGAAGGCCTCTGAGCTTCCTGCAAACATTCTGCCAGACCCCCCCCCTGTAAAAAGTACGTGGAAATCCCAGAGCGGTCCCTGTGGTAACAGAGCAGGAGAGATGCTCTGCAGAACACACAGCGAGTGACTTGGCGTGGTGATGTTTCTGCCAGTGTTGATGTGATTATAAAAAATAAAAAAAAAGATCAATATCTGCTGCAGAGTTGATGTGTTACATCCTGACTGCTGCGATACCTCTCACCTTTGAGCGACAGAGATCTCTCTCTCTTGTCGTAAATGCACCTTAGCAGATAACGTCCATCTCAGCTGGAAACGTCGAACCAAAACAAAAATGTAATATACGTTGCATGTGTCCCTGTCTCAGGAGTGGTATTGCCGCATGTTACCTCATGGGCAATGTGTTATCGTTGCATACCATAATAAGATTTGGACATATGCATATATTACCATAATTCACATTCATGTTGGACATGAATGTATGAATCCAAATATTTGAACTACACAAACATAAGCATAGTATTTTTGTATGGGCCGAACATTTTCTGTGTGTTTTTCCATTCATTTGGTCAAAAGCGCTTATCTATTTTACGTATTTGCTAAATATATGTCCATGTCATATGTACATATATTTAATACATGGAAGTTGTATGTACAGTACATGTGTATGTGGGTATGATGGGTTGTTCTGGGCTCATGTTATGTCATGGAGCATGTCATATGCATTCGATACTCAAAAAACTCATCAAAATGTGATCATGAGCAAATTGAGTAATCCACATTTGAAATGCGTACCTTTTAGATATGGATTTAATTGTCTTAACTGGACCAAATCACACAACTTTTGCATTCAGCTTTTCAAATGAGTATCTGGCTTCAACGGTCAAAGAAAAACACACTATTTCCGCCTGTAAAATGAGCCACAGCTCAAACTGGATTAGACTGCTTCTGCATCAAATCTGTGGTAAACGTGACAGATTGCCTCCAGTGACATCAGAGGAAATAGTTACGGCATAGCCATGATTTAATGTGATGTGGGGACAGGGTGGATGATACATGGTCACAAGATAAGAATCTCTTCTTCACTGACAAGACTGAGTGAAGTGAGCTGAGGAAGCCTTTTGGCTGACGAATGACTGTTTCACTTCATCACATGCTGTGGCCTCCATATGGGGAGTTTGACTGCAGGCGCCGGCAGTGAGAGAGGCCACAGTCCGAGTGAAATGGTTGCAATCACAAGACCAGTGAGCCGAGAAAAAGGTTGTGCATAGTAAGAATGTTTTCCTTCAGATTGTGTCTTGAGCATCAGGGAACTTCATTTGCACAACTTCGACTTCATTAAAGGTGCAGTTTGTAAGGTTTGGTGACTTCTATTGGTGAAGACCCATGTTGTATCCGTTACCTCGCCCTTCCCTTTCAGGTATGCAGGAGAAACTATGGTGGCCCTTGGTTGTCAATAAAGCTTAAAAGATGTTTAGTACATCCTCTGTGGGCCTTTGTAAAAACATGGCGGCCCCCATAGAGAGGGCCCACTCCTTTTTATAAATATTCATTAAATGGCTCATTTTAGAGTAAGTAATAGATTGAGGTGATTCCATGTTCGTAAAAATGTCAGCATATGATTGTTTTGTAACCCTAACCTGAGAAGTGGTGAAAATTGACCTAAATCTTACACACTGCACTTTTAACTAAAGAACCTCTGTCCTAAAAAAGCATATACAGTCTCTGTATCCGTTTGAAATGCTCCATTCATACTGTCGCAGCTGAAATCGTATATCACATGACCACCCATAATGATGTGTTAGGGCCATGTTGTGACAGTCACTCTCGGGTAAAATCACTCTGCAACCAATATCAGCTTCTGTCTGCATTGATTGGAACACAAAACCCGCATGAACATGCTCATTTCTTCATTTGCGCCTTCAGACCGGGCAAATTACTGCCTCATTCCCCATTCAAAGCTAGAACACACATCTTCTGGCTGTTGGCATTTTAGTGTTGCCATGAATGTAAGAAGCAAAATTTTGTACAACTTGACACAGTATTCAACATTAATTGCGAGTTTAGGGCGCCTTTGATGTTCATTCGCCAAGCATTGTGATGTCAGAGTCGACTCACTGGTGACACATTGATGAAAAAAACTTTCAATCATCTAAGTTTATGCTCATCCAGACTAAAATAATACTTTTTTTTTTCTCAAACTAAAACCGGACCAGTGTTTCAAAACTATACCATCTCAGCTATGGGCAGGGGAGGAGTTGATTTGGTTTTAAAGGGAAATGTATGTATGAATGTAACCTCTGAGAAAAACGGAGAAAGAGACAGAGAGAAAACACTTGGTGAATCAATAAAGTATCGATCAACCCTTTTAAACAAATATTCATAATTCAATTCCGGCGGATAAACCTAAGAGAGTAATGAAATCAGTGGGATATAAATTCATCTCTTCTAAAGTTGGTTATCTGCACCAATGTCACCAGTGTCATCATTAATCCTCCACCTAAAGCCCCTTATGGAGGCGGCATCATGTGATTAAGTGAAAGATATCACCTCGTCCAGGAGGTTTCATCACTTCACTTTAGCCACTGTGATCAGTGAAGAAAATATTTTTGGCCTCGAGATAATAAGATGTGGCCTCGAAGTAGTCGTCTGAGTTACACACATTGTTAACTTGTGTGCAAAAGATCATATATTTTCCTTAAATATCAGCAGGGTTCCATACACACAGTATCCTGCATGGTTATGATCATGGGCGAAGCAGAGGGTACTGTTTACCCGGGTCCAAGGTGGATGTCGGGAGCCTAGAGGTGAGGAGTAAAGAGATCACAAACTGGAGGAATGATGCAGCCTGAAAAGGTTAGAAGTCAGGGGGCAAAAGAAAGAAAAGAAAGGGAATTGAACCATACTAAGTTCCTCTCACAAGCATGATTTTACCCCAAATCCCCATCTTTCCTACCCCATCATGTGTTTTGTGTGCTAATTTCTCCACTGTCTTATTTGATGAATTGTTATTCATGTTTTAGATTAATCAATTAATCAATTGTTCTGCCCCATAAAGCTTAGGGTCACTAAATTCTCCAGACATGTTAATAATGATAATAATAATAATAATAATAATAATAATACATTTTATTTTTGGTGCCTTTCAGGACACCCAATGTCAGCTTACACGTATATAAAAACACATACAAGCAAAATTCAGATGCATTGAAATACAAGTCGTCAGTAGTAAAAACGGAGGGAATATGCCAGTGTGAAGAGATGGGTCTGGATTAGACGTGTGGGAGAGAGTCGATGTTGCGGATGTCGGGGGAGTGAGTTCCAGAGCTGGGGAGCAATGATCCTGATTCAAGGTCACAGCCCAAAATAATCATGAGGTGTCAGGGTTTTACAAAATAATGTAAATGTAACCAAATGTATTAGTCACTTCCTTTCGACCCAGATGTTTGACAGTCGTGACGTCCGCTCCACTGGAATCTAGTGCTAAAGGGGCCAACCTGAAGGTTCTCATCACAACTGTTCCCTCGGCAAAAAGTCAGTGGTCTAGAAAGAAGCCTAGAAGTCAAGAATGCTCATGTGCTTTCATCGACATGATAGTCTCCACACACTGACTCGACTTTGATGAGTCGAGGATCGTACATGCAATTGTCGGAGTTTCAGAAGTTGAAGTTAAGTTACAAGGCACTACCCCGCTACCACATGAGTTCATTTTCATCCATCTAAGAAAAGAGTGTAATGACTCAATGTCTCCTGCAGGCAATATGTTGACACAATGTCCCTCAGGATTGTGTTGACCACAGACCTTGTTTCATTGAAAAACGACCTAAAAAATAACTCCTTTCTGAGCATAAACAGACCAATGAAAGCAATATGTCCCGCAAGAGTCACTAACCTGATGTGGCCTTCAAGTAAAAAAAACAAAACAATTTCTGTTCCTCCTGTTTCCCTTCGTAGCGAAGCAGAAATAATCTTTGAAAAATGAATCAGAAACTGCATAAAGGAGGGGGTGGTGCAGGGAGGGGACTGATTGAGGGGGGGGAAGAAAACTCAGTTAAGCTTGTTAAGAAAGTCATCTGAATTCAGGCCTCATTCCCTCCATTGATCCGAGTGTCGAGAGGGAAACCAAAACGTTTGGCTTATTTTAGCCAATTAAGCCACGAGAGAGCCAATTGTCCATGTGCTATATTGAGGATCTCTAACGCTCAGAGTGCTTATTGTCCGGCTGCTTGCAGTGGGATCAATTGCAGGCTCTGTGATTGGATTAGCTGTGTAATCAATGCTGGTCACTAATACATTAACAAGGTAATCATAATGCGGAGGAAGAGGGAGTCAAAAGCAACACACCATTATTCTTAGATTTTACCAGAACGGGGGAGAAACGAAAAAAGATTTGCACCAACCACCGAATTCTCTTTTCTGTCTCACTCACAAAACCCATCCACTCAGAGCGCTGCCCCCTGCTGCCTCTGTGGAGAAGGTGTTAATCACGTTACTAATGAAGACGGCCCACACTGCTGCCGTAAAGATGCAGCAGCTGGGCCCGGATTCTTCAGAGAAGCTCCTGCACATACGCGGTGACAACGACACCTGTGAGTTCTTGACGTCTCCATGTAATGCGAGTGTTCCTGTAGTCATACATTTTTGCAATGAGTCCATTTACTGATATGGATTAAAAATGTTGTCACCATGTTAACAACTATAAAGCCTCATTCCAAGTTTACCAGGAATGTTTGAACCTGAGTTTATAATAAGAATTTAATTTCACAACAGAACTTCTTCTCCTTGTAGTTTTTGTTGTTGTTGTTGTTGTTGTTGTTGTTGTTGTTGTTTTCAAATTGATGCCCCAAGCTCAGGTTTATGGATGTACATATAAGCATCAACCTGAAATCAGAAAACTACATCAACATCACCATACAGGCCACAATGTTACCATGGTAACTTGCCTCATAATCTCTTCTTTGACTCGAATCATGAGAACCTCCCTCAGCTTGTTGCTGTCTTCACAGCTCAGTTGGTAGTGCAGTCACCTTTGGAAGCGAAGGTGGTTGGTTTGAATCCAGGCTGCGGGAGTTACTGGCCATGGCACCGAGGCGAGAACATGACCCTCAAAACTCATCATTATCTGAATATTTGAGTTATCCGATGATTCAAGTGGCCCTGTAAACAGCTTCATCTGATTTCCTGCAGTTAATAACATAAACACCACAGCACAGTTATGTTCTACAAGACACGGTCAGATGTTTTGAAAAGAACAGGAAGTTAAGAGTCCTTCAGTGAGGTTTGTGCTGTTTGAGAAATGTAACATTATGGTGCACGTGGGCCTTTAACCTTTTGCAGCATGAAGCGTTTTGCATTGAGGGCGAGCTGAAGAAAGTCCCAGAGAAGGAGACAAGACAACTGATATGATGATTTCAATATCAGGTCAAAGGCAGGATCTTGTTAGTTCATGAATGTGGGAGATCCTCTGGTGTTTAGTGGTGGAACCAAATCCCCACGTCTTCTCAAACATGGGCACGTTTACGAGCACTGGCTGCCGTTAACTGTTAAAAGGCGCAGTGCCTCTTTGAAGAGCTCCTATTTGTTCAGCAGACGGACAGGGACAAGAGGCTCAACGGGCCTGCTTGGTATTCTCCCCAAGGCTTTGTGCCTTTGGCCACCATATGGGGATGAGAGTAAGGTAGAGAGAGAGAGAGAGAGAGAGAGAGAGAGAGAGAGAGAGAGCCATATAAGTACTTAAGCAAAGTTTATATTTACTCAGGAGTTTTCAAGCTTTGCTTTTACTTTAGTGGAAAAACATGACCAGACTAAATCAACGCCACCATTATAAGCACTTATGCAAAGTTCATATTTGCAATGGAAATTTCAACCTTGGCAGAGACGTGCATGAGGGGGGAACATAATGGTTCTGCCGCCACACAAAGCTGCTCATCGGCTCTGATCAAGCAGCGATGTTGTGAGGACGATGTGAGGAAACGTCCACCGTATTCAGTTTTACTTCATCCGTACTGTTAGTTCTTTTACCTTTTCTCTTTCTTCTACTCTCCAACGTATGGCTCATTATTGTACAGGTCAGTTATCCAGAAGAGTGGAGGTGGATACAGCTGACTACAAAAGAGCACCAAAATAATGCTGTGACTCTTTGTGTGGTCACCCCAGTCTGATGAAGTACTATTCAGTGTGAAGAATTAAAGAAAAAAAATGCAATCAAGAAGTACAAGTACAAAGAATTTTTTTTTTTTCATGAACATTTGGGGGAGGAACACTTCGTTCCTGGCCCGTCTTACCAACTCGACTTACATGATCAACTCGAGTTATTCATGTGTTTGTTTGAGTGGTAACAAGCAGAACATATGACAGCTGTTTACCACACAACTCTCTGTGAAACTGTCCATCTGGATAAGTGAGCATCAGACCGGTGCATCCTGGGAGATTAGACTGAGCCTTCATGGCTAAATTCAATATTTACTAAAGAGGCTGCCGTCAACATGTCTCTGTTACAGCCTTGCCTTTGTGTGTGTGTGTGTGTGTGTGTGTGTGTGTGTGTGTGTGGTTTAGTGTGTGCTCTTTGAATTGAAAACAAAGATTATCTCTCTGTGTACAGATTCAGTGTGTGTGAGATGTTCATAGAGATGTTATTAATTAAGATGATCTCAGTAGATGTATACAAGTACATTTTTAAAAGTTTTTGAGGTGTGTGTGTGTGTTTGTTGGGTGGTTATGAACAGAGGCACCGAGTTTGGGGTGGTATTGATCTGGCCGATACTTGCCTTACCTCTGCCATGTCCCCGTTCCTCCTCCCCGGTATAAGCGCCACCCTCGCTGTGGTAAATGCGGCGGTCAGCTGGTTCGGCTAAAGTCCTACTTGGTCACCACGGCCTTTCTTCTGGAGCAGCTCATCATCTTTCCATTTCCTGGTGCTCGCGGGACCCTGTCGACGCCTGGCTGGTACCTGTCGTCTGCACTGAACTAGTGTTTCTCCCATAGACTGTATATAAAGATGGACATAGCATCTGTGGCGTCATACGTTGGTTTCTGCAGGGTGCATTTAATGCAAATTGTGGGCGGATACCTTGTCGCCATCTTGCCGAGTCCTTACCTCTCCTACTTCCCGGATCATTAAAAATTGGGCAGTAAGGTGGAAGGTACTCAGAGGTGTGGGTGGGCCCTAGTTGGCGGCTATTTGGGGGTTCATGACAGGGGAGGCACTGACTCTTACCCCCTTTCCACCAAACCGGTTCCAGTGCTCGCTCGGTGCAGGGATCAGGTAAGGTGGTTTGTTGGTTCAGCTCCCACACCTCTGACGACCCCGTTTGTGTTTCCACTGGCAAGAGCCCAAGTCGGAGCCAGGTCATTACTTCATCGTATAACGTCGGACAATGAGGAGTAGATCCCCCCCCCCCTCCCATCAACACAGAAAACAGGTTATTGGAGGAAAACCACAGGTGTAGCTCAGTCTCCCACCTTCAGAAGGTCTTGCAAGACAACATTTGGATTTAAACTCGGTTCCGTTGCTGAGGCAGCGAGCTGACAAGAATCTGTCTGTCCGAATCTGTGAAGATGAAGTCACACGTACAGTAAGTGTTACCCCGTGCAGGCTTCCATCGCCAAACCACGTGAACAACACCATGTTTACAAACAGCGCTAGTATAGATGTGCTGTGTGATCGTCTATTTGCAGCACTCTTGCATTACATGTAGGACATGGGACAATAATGGAGCTGTGTTTCATGCCCAGCATGAAGAGTGGGGAAGGCAGGAAGTGAACCTCTGACACTCTGGTTTAGAGAACAGTCCCTCTTATGCCTCAGCTACAGCTGCCCCGTCTAATAACAGTCCAATAAGCGTTTAAATGAGAGTGCTGTATCTGTATGCAAGTACTGGATAAGTACATAATGTGTGTCCGTGAATAAGGGACACACACATGTACTGGTCTTTACAAATTCCCCTGCTTCCTCCATTTATTAGGGCTGTCAGGAACGCCGAGCGTCAGACAAATGTTTGTCGTCCGAACCATCTGTGTGGCACCGGAGCAGAGAAAAGAGGGAACAGACTGAGGAGTGCGAGTGCGAGTGAGATGAGAGGAGTGTGCGGGAAAAGACACAGAGGAGAGACAGTGAGGGATGGGGGGTGAGGTCCAAGGCCAGCTCACTATTCATGGAGTTTAAGCAGCCATGAGATTAGCCCAGAATACCAAACACACATACCACCCCCAGCCGCCTCCCCCAGGGCTCTCCCCATCTCTCCATCTCCTCCCTCCTCATCTCCGCCGAGCATGTTTCCAAGGCAACGCTACAGCAGGTCAAAGGTCCGGTGTGGTGCAGGGCGGGGAGAGCGGGTGTCTGAACGTGGGTCCATCTGGATGAGTGACCCAACATAATCAGATATCAATCTTGCACTACTACAAGTGCGGCGAGAGACAAAGAGTGTGTGTGTGCGTGTGTGTGCGTGTGTGTGTGTGTGTGTGTGTGTGTGTACGTGTCAGCTCAGCTGATTAGTAAAGCATGGGTTTACTATCGATGTATATTTATACAGTGGACTGGTCCCTCTCTTTGTGCGTGCGTGCACGTGTGTGTGTGTTTTGCGGTTGACTGAAATCTGCCCACTCTGTTGGATGATAAAGAAGACATATGTCGGTGTGTTTAACGTGTATGTAAAAGGAAGATGAAGACGGCAAAGGCAGAGCAGAGGACAATGTGATGGAGGCTGAAAAAGGACGAATGTTGTGTGGTTTTCAGGGAGGAGTTGAGACCATAGACTGTACATGAAGATGGATGTAGCGCCCGTGACGTTGGTTTCAGCGGAGTGGTTTTGTGGCGAATTGTGGGCGAGTCCCTTGTCGCCATCTTTCCGAATCCTAACTCCTCCTCCTGGTTCCCGGTTCATTCAAAAACGGGCAAAGAGACGGAACACGCACGGAGCTGTGGGTCGGCTCGTGGTGCCGTCGCATCATCCGTGGTACGTAACGGGTCGGCTCGGGTGTCGGTCAAGAGACCACGCCCCTAAATATGTGCAATTTCAAACGTCGATAAAATAAAAATGGCCATATTAATTGGCCATATTAACATGGATGGTCAGGAGGTGCTTCCAGGTGACTGCACAGCTGCCGCTAACGTGGTCAGAGAGACAGGTAGGAGAGTACTTGGTGTGTCCTCTGGAAGTAAAGTAGATAAGGAGACTCGGTGGTGGTTATCCTCGGGGGTCAAGGGGCAGAGCTATTGACTGATACATTCTGAAATATTTATACAAATTTAAGCAAGGTTTATTTCTGAATATAGTGGAGTGTAGTATGAACATCACAGAGTGTGCAGTAATTGTAGTGATTCGTGAGAGAACAAGATATACCGAGTTATAATTTTTTTTTTTTTGACCAACATGTACTTCATAGTGTTGCAACTCGTAGACGGTCCCTTAGCTTGTGGCTCACAGTCGGATGAACGGAGGCACTTTGTCACAGCGCATTAGAAACTGTTGTTTCCTAAGCACGGGAAATGGGTTATTGGAACAAGCTTTCACTGAACACCAACAAAACAAAAGAGATCGACTGCAGAAGGAAGCCTGGCGCTCAACCGGCACCTATCTGCATAAATGGCGACTGTGTGCAGAGGGTGCAGACCTCAAGATTCCTGGCCAACACTAGAGCCAACACCAGAGAAATTGTTTTTTTTTTAAAGAGCACACACTTTTCCTGAGGAAAACCACTCAAACAGTGAATTGCTGCTGGCCTTTTACTGAGCTGCAGTTGAAAGTACGCTGTCCTATGGGATGACAGTGTGGCACACTGTCATCATGTTTGGACAAAAAGACCCTTCAACGAGTCATAAAGGCTGCTCATAAAATCATTGGCCGCCCCCTCGCCTACCTCGTAATCTTGTGTGCATTTGCTTACAATAATGATAAAACCATCTATCCACAAACCAATTGATGTCGAGCTCAAGTAGGTGCAGCCAGTGCAAGTGATGATAGACGGGTTTGGATCAAAGTTTCAACTTTACCTTGTGAGTTGCGATGAATTATTCAGTCCTGGATCTTGATATTCATGAAAGATATATCCCCACAAATGTTGAATGTTTGGGTTTTCAACGATCCCAACTGCATAGGTTCCCATCCTAATAACCGTCGACATGTTTTTCTAAACTTGATCAAATAGTGATGCGTCAAAACCGATCAAAACATTCCTCGTGTAAGATCCTGACCAGAAGAAATTGTATATTTATGAGCATGCACCTCTACACTCAGAACTTGTTGAATCTTTACTCACTGCTTAGCATATTATGCAACAGTGTAAACTATTGTGCAAGTGTTCTTTGGAGCAATGTGATCTCCGATGAGACATCATGGATTTATGTCCAAAGAGCCACGCTTCATTGGTGACATGACTGATGAAAGCTGGGAGAAAACAACCCACATAAGGAGCCTTTGCCATGATGTTTCCTTCCGACACTCAGCGTTCACTGGTCATCCCTAACATGCAGTGCTATTCATTCCCGGCTGACCAGAACTGAATTTGTGGTTGGGGTGAAATTTCTTTGGGGTGGGGGGGAGGCTTTCAACTTCAAAGGCTGTCATAAAAAGTGTCCATATAGGTTAAAACACCACTATACTTGTATGAATAGACAAACATGTACAATTGAAACAGAGCATTCTTTACAGGCTATATGGACATGTAGTACTTCTGGGTTTATGGCAAAAAATCACATGCAGCGCAACCACATCTCTTCCAGCATCTGTAGAAGGCAGGAAGTCAGAGCCGCACAGATGGGATTGTATAGCACGTGGGTGTTTTCAAGTAAAATAAGCTCTAATTATGCTGTAAACCATCGCCAGCGGCTTTAGAGAACAATGCAGGGTCTATGGAGGGAGATAGCGTGATTTAAACACTATCAGCTGTGCTCACACCGTCAGCTCATTCAACCAATGTTTACACCCCAAATCTGGCCTCTCTCTCTCTCTCTCTCTCTCTCTCTCTCTCTCTCTCTCTCTCTCTCTCTATAAGTCATTGTCGGCACATCTTTACCCCGAGATCGCGAAGTATGGGAGAGTACATATTTACCCTGGAACGGAGGGAAATTTCACTGTCTCTTGTTGGTAAATACTGGCCTCACTGTAATCAGAGGCAAACAGAATTCATAACTCAGAGGAAGTGCAGAATGAGGCCTCTCAAACAAAGGGGGACAAAGTGGACACATGGTGTTGGTGTGCTGCATCAACGGAGGCAACAGAGTGTCAAGATGAATAAGACCACATCCTGACCTTCAGCAATGAAGACCCTTCAGACTATTGTGTGTGTGTGTGTGTGTGTGTGTGTTCTCTCTCTCTCTCTCTCTCTCTCTCTCTCTCTCTCTCCCGGCTCCTCACCGTCAATTCCACCATTCATTCCTTGTAAAATATCCGGTCCATATCAGGATAGATTTTCAGTATGAATTATGTCTCATTGAGATCTGATGTGTTCTGAAAGTGTTCCTTTCATTTTTTTCAGCGGTTATTTGTTTCGTCGGTCTCATCTCTAACGACAGTAAACCTTTCTTGCATGAGTCAAATAGTTGTAGGCAGACAGCCAGACAGAAAAACACTATTTACATGAGGAGGGGGTGGGGGTCGTCTCTATGGGGGCTGCCGTGTTTTTACAGTAGTAAAAGTGGACGTACTCTCACAAATAATCTCACTATAATGCAACAGATACATCGTACGAGTCCTCTGAGATCTGTTTATCTACTTTTCTGAAACTATAAGCACAGTTGTTCCATGTGAAAGCTGATGCTGCAGAGAGGAGACCTCTACCTGTTGGTAATGGTGATTAGTACTCTGACCTGACCTCCCAGGGCTGCATGTGATATCATTAGAACCCCGTATAGATTAATAAACCCTGTTTGACTTTATTAAGAGTGTCAGCGACAAGGCACGTCGCAATTAGCTCGAGCACGGTACTTCCATTAATGATCACAAGTGCAGAACATTTAAGTGGACCGCAAAGGTCAGATTCATTATGGAGGACAGCTTCTAGTGTCGGCTTCATTGTCTCCTGCTCGTTGCTTTCATTCAGGATGAATAGACCCACTGATATCAGAGTATTTATAGAGACAAAGAACACACCTGTGGAACAACGGCAACAAAACACTTTGGGAGGAGAATTAATGTGCAAGATCAGATTGACTGTAATAGAAAGAGAAGAAGGGAGAAGAAAAATAACTATATGACCTCTTCACATTACTGCATGGGTAAGGTATCTGATGTTACTGTGGAGTTTATTAGGCTTTACACAGATACATGTTCATCATTATCAGGATTCACACCAGAAACCTCTGTGTGTGTGTGTGTGTGTGAGTCCATTTAAAATGATCAGATTATGCAGTATGACCTACCTCTCATGGTGCTTACAAAAAGGACCTCTAAATGTTCCAACATCCATGTTAAAATGATATTCTTTGGCTGACTCCTCCTGACTGAAAATCTCAGGAGTGAAGGTAGATTCAAATGATGGTTAAAAGGAAAGGGAGAGAGAGGGGGAAGGGAGAGAGAGGGAGATGATCTGCACAAAAACAGATCATGGTTGTGTATCACACGTGAAACAATACCGTTCAGTGTCTTACCCTTTGTTTCAAAGTAAGCATGTAGATAGAAGAGAGAGGATTGCATTGCATGGGTGGTTTAGAGTTAGCATTTTGAAACACTTTGCATTTTTGGTTTCCCTTATTGAAGCAATTAACTGACATGAATGAAGTTTGAGCACATCAGTCATTCTTTGTATTGTAATTGAAACATGACTTTGAAGACAATGGCACAGAATCCAGATGAGTCAAATCTGCCTTTGTACGGTGTCTGTCTGTCGAGTTAGATGTAAACGGTCAAAGATTTGTATGTAAACACACACCCTGAGTGTGTACTCACACACTGCCAGCAAAATCATCAGGAACAATGTGGGGCTCTTGCTCAAGGGCACTTTAGTAGTTAAACGGTTATGGCTCGGAAACAGTCTTTATTATCCCACACAACGGGGAAATGACATTCCTCACTCACGTTTGTTATTGTTACTTGCACATGCACATGCAGTCTGAGAGTCGTGCACATCAAACACATATGCGTAGCAGAGGAGAGATGCCGGAGCGAGGGGGCTGCCATGTGCAGGCACCCGGGGGTTCGGTGCCTTGCTCAAGGACTCCTCGGCAGAGCTCAGGAGGAGGAGCTGGCACCTTCCCAGACTTGACCCAGACCCTGGGACTTGGCGACCCTCCGGTTCTAAGCCCAAGTCCCTGCTGACTGAGCTACTGCCGCTATGAGAACATAAGGGAACTCAGAGTTTTGCCCAAGAAAAACCCTTTCTCAGTTATTCTGGGATTGACTGTTGACTTCTAAGGACCAGATTAAGAAAGTGAGGCTGCTACATACTAGTGTAATCACTTTTCACAAGTAAGATCCATCTCTCTCTTCCCTTAGTTATCTGTATACATGTTTGTAATATGATTGCGATCAAATATCTAAAACAATTGTTTTACTTTGTTACAACTGTGTGGTCGCTATATGCTTTGAATTTGCCATTTGTTGTTGTATCTGTTGCTTTATCAGATTTGGCTGATCAAAATCTCACGTTTTAAAATGTATTATAAATACATTCATTACCAAATGGCTTTGTGGGAAGAGCCACACCAAACACTTTCACCTCCGGGTGTTTTACAGCCAACTTGTCTGTGAAACAGGAGGCTGCTTAAACAGTCACATTGAGCCTCCCCACTGGTGGAAAGGGCTCTCAGTTAGTTCTGTCTTGCTGAGAGTTTCTCTGCAGGGTCATTCAGAAAGTAATCTCTCTCACTCGGACATCCCCTTCCCTCCCTCCCCCTCATCCTGAGACACCACGACAAATGGTGGAGGAACATCTGTAGGAGTGCAGGATGTCAGAGCAGCAACATTCTCAGCTCTCAGATGCTGCTGACTTGATGGAGGACTCACTTGTCTTTTCAATCAATCAATCAGGTTTTATTTGTATAGCCCCCATTCACGAATAGCAATTTGTCTCACAGGGCTTCACGGGGTGAGTGGGTGGGTGACATCCTCTGCCCTTAGACCCTTAGCAAGAGTAAGGAGAAACTACTTGGAGAAAAAAAAACCTTTCGACGGGGAGATAAAAATATGTAGAAACCTCAGGGAGAGTCACATGTTGACAGACAGACGTGCAATGGATGTCACATGGAACAAGGAACATTGATATGAACAATCATGAATGAAGATCTGTAAGTCCATTGAAGGTCAGAGGTCACAGTCAGCTGCCACGCCGACTTGATCCGTGGATCCACCACGATTCATCGCCATGATCCAGGATCCACTGCCAGTTCAGTCATGGACACAGGATCCACCTACTTTTGACTTTTCTTTTTACTGTTTTTGAGAACACATGAGCTCACATGTATAAAACTGAAAATCAAAATTGGAAATGATTTGAAGCATTATTTGGTTAATGAAGCAGCAAAACAAAGTGGAGGCAAAAACCACTGAATCTCTATTTCATGACCTTTGCTGTCATCTGCAGGTGCCTGCACAGAACAACATGTGAAATTTCACACTGCCATGCACTCTACGTTATATTGACACTCATGGGTCCTTAGCAACAAAGCAAAAGCTCAGCAATAATAAAAGGTTAAAAATGTCACAATTAGTAATCATAAGAATAGAATAGAATAGCATGTTTTATAGATCCCACAGTGGGGAAATGTGCCCGTTATCGCAGCTCACCAATAACATAAATATAATCAAGTGCACATGGCAACAAACTGAAAGAAGGTGTGCATTCAGTATATTAATGTTGGTATGTCGGTATTATGTTTGGTAATATAGAAAAAAGTAAGTTAAAATTTATTTGATAATATAATCGTGTGGACTGATTGATTAATTCCATAGAATGTTCGTTTTTCTGATAATTTCTCATCACAAAATACAATTTTTGTTTTAAAAAAAATTTAATAATTCAAATATTTTGACGTGACTTACTGATTCTTACTGATTTTGTCATGTTTAGTATTTACTCTCTAATGACCTTGTTCATAGTGTATCACAGTAAGCACGAGCGGGGTAACGTCGCAGCTTGATGACGCCATTTGTTGACGCTGTCGTCAGAATGAGGGGCTTTCATCGTAGTCTTAGCGGCTACGGAATCGCTATCGCTCAACGAATCCAACCTCCAAACAACCAGAAACAATTGGATTTTCGTCTGTGTATTTCAACCAACTCTGAAAACGTGGACCTTCATTAGTACACCACAGGATGCCTTGTAATTACGTGTTATACGTGAGGTTTCCATGGCGTTGTGTGTCGTTAGCCTAGCTTACGTTAGCCCTCTAGCTAAGCATCAGCTTCGCTTATCGCAAATGTGGAAGTTATGTGTCACAACACAGGAATAGGCTGTAGCAGTAGCACCTAACAGTCAGCGTGCGGACAGGAGTCTGGGTCCTGGGTTACTGTGGTGAACTGCTGCTGGTTTAACGGGGTTTCTTCCGCACTGGAGCTGCTTCGACGACTGTGCAACATGTTGAACATCCCGACCCAGTCCTTCCCCGCGCCCAGCTCCCAGCAGCGGGTCTCACCCGGCAGTCAGTCCGGGAGGAGCAAGGTACCAACACCCGAACCACCATCACAATATGCCGCTCTTAAATACATGTTTTATTATCTTACCACACAACATTGACTCTGCGTGTTTACAGACCTTGAGCGAGGCAAACACTTGTATATCCAATGACACGAGAACGACTAAATCATACTGGGTTTTATCTATTTGGTTTCGACACTAAAATACAATCACGTACTTTATTGTAAATGTATAATTATAATGATGTGGTGACGTGGGCCGGGTTCTAGCTGGGCGGTGTTACCGTGGTAGGGGTCGGAAACTACATTTGTCCGTGGGCTTAGAAGTTTGCCCGCAGACACTGTGAGGCCCGGATGCTCTTGTAAACAATAAAATTAAAATAAACATTGAATCCTTTGTAACACACATATTATTATTTATTAAGACACAGCTACAGTCAAGTATGACTGGAATAACCTGGCCGCATACACATGCCACATTTTAATGATTGAATTTTACCGCCCACACAGAAAACAAGAGAGCAACTCCACTCAGAAATGTCCCACCCAGGAATTTGCCCCAAAGAAATTCTGGGAAAGTAGATCTGTATAGATTTACAGCACATCTACATATCTTTTCCAGGCATCTTTTAGGGTTAGCTTTCTCATAGAACAGGTCTGTACCTTGTTGTTTAATTAATCAAACTAAAAAGCCTCGTTATTTGTCTTATTTACACTACGACATGTCCAATTCTTCTCTGCTCTCAGTATCACGAACAGAGGAATTCCGACCCAGTGCTTGCACACACACAGTGCCAGAAAATAATAGCTCAGTTGACTGTTGTTATCAAATGAAACATATGAACACCGTGAAGTGTTTGTGGCAGTGTCCTGCCGTCTCCCCTGCTCCCTCCGCGTGCGCCCCCCCCCCCCAAAAAAAAAAGCTGTCATCCAAGGGGAAACACTGCCACAGCTGTAACTCGTTTTTCAATCCTCAACAGGAGCAATCGCCACTCTCTCTCTCTCTCTCTTATTACGCACTCGGCTTCCAGGTCCTTCGAAAAAGGCCCCGACGACGAGAAGTGCTAGATCAGGCACAGATGAAGTGCTGAGGGACATAATAAACAAACGAGATAGCCACAGATAAACACAGGGGATTGTAATTCCCCTCAAATGAGGCTGAACATGCAGCTTTGGGGCCCCCTGGTGGCTGTTTAATCCTCTGCAGACTGAGGATGAGATCTTACAGTCTCTGTACATTGCCGGTGAATGCTTTTCATTATACATTATATATTTTTGTATGTATCTCATTCTAACTGCTGCTGTAACAAGTGGAAATGCCACGTGTGGGACCAATACAATCTTATCTTATATCTTCACATTTTTCCAGATAGAAATGTTAATAAATTAGGTTGCCTCCTCTGTCCTTTGCCTGACCAGGTGGCCTTAAAACCGGGTCACAGTCTCATGGACTGGATCCGGTTTTCTAAGAGCGGTAAAGATCTCACTGGGCTCAGAGGACGTCTGCTTGAAGTGACACAGGACGAGCTTCAGAAACACAACACGAGAAATGACTGCTGGACCTGCATACGGGGTGAGCCTGCATGGTTGATGTGGAACGGGGGGATTTCCACTCGGGAGGACACTTCCTGATTTCCACTCAGGAGGACACTTCCTGTCAGTGAAATGATGCTTGAGTCCTCTTTGGTTTGAAGTGGCGTTCAGAGCGGGCTGCTCCAGACAAGACGGCCCATTGATCAAAGCACTGACTGTACCCTCAATCCTGAAATCCTTTTGGGAGCTTGTCTGGGAGAAGATTATAACCAGGTTCCTCCCTGTGTTCTCAGGTATGGTGTATAATGTCACCCCTTACATGGACTACCACCCTGGTGGAGAGGAGGAGCTAATGAAGGCAGCCGGGATAGATGGCACGGACCTGTTTGATCAGGTATTTTAATGATAAATGTCAAACACAGCATAGTTTATGAAAATATGGTATCATTGGCTGACAAATATTAGCACACTGCTTGCTTTTACATGTTCACTGTGGCTAAACTCCAGGACTCCTGCCAAAGTAGTGATTAGAACATATTCCCGAAAAAGCTCTGCAGGTCCCAGAACCTTGTGTCGACTAATACATGTTCTGTTTTGATGGTATTTTGAGTCTGGCACAGGTCAATGCACTGCTGCAACACGGTTATTGTGGATGTGGGCAAACGTAATGTTTTACGTGTGTTGCTATGGCAAAGACTGTTCACCACAGCACACAACATGCACTACACGCACCTTAACCATCACTGACACTTTACAGTCCTACCTCTGCATGTCATTGTAATGTTAACCCTGTGTTAACTTACATTTGACAAATAAAGAACTTGAAACTTCAAATTTGAGTGTTTTCTTTCTACAGGTCCATCGTTGGGTGAACTATGAGTCCATGCTGAAAGAGTGCTTGGTCGGAAAGATGGCCACTAGAGCCACAACTGCAATTAAAGGTACAAACAGAGAATACAAGCACAGTTGAGTTTTGCTTCATCATGTCTGACCCTGTTCTGAGCCTCATTTTTTACAGTAGAGATGTTTTTCTGTTTTTCCCCTCAGCCATCATCCCTCCTCCACCCCCGACTAGCTTTGCCTCACCTGTCTCAGTGGCTCCTCCCCTGGTCAAAGATTCTCGTCCAAGGTATTAAAAATAGTAAATATGTAATATATGCATTAGTGGTGGGCCGCAATTTAAAAACATGTATGTAATTTATTACAGGCTTTGTAATCGATTTTTTGTTTTTCAATTCAAATACATTTTGGTTGACAACTGAATCAGTGAATAGACATAACGGTGAACTTAAACAACTAAATGTAATTTTTTCATATCTATATATCTGTGCATTATTTATCTGTCAACTCCATTCACATTCCCTCCCAATATAATGGTAGAGGAAGCACTGCACGGAATTGATTGTTGTTTGCTGTATGTTGTTGACGTAGGTATGACTGGTTCCAAACTGATGCAACTGTCCATCTGGTCGTTTATGCCAAAAGAAAGGTAACTACTCACACACACGCAAGGTGGTCACTCTGATCACACCCGCCGCTCTCAGACTTGCCCTGGACTCTGAATATTCTCTTAAAATGATCTGGAACAACTGAAGTGAAAACAGGACTTTTTAATTCAGTTGCTTTGGACATTCTCAGTTTCCAACGCCAGCCCCCGCATGACAGATCATGATAGTATCTGAACAAAGCAGTACACTGTACTGTGACACTGAATTAGCGCGTACTGTTCTCTCTGTCAGATCCCCAGCTCGGGCTGTACCACTCTTGACCTCAAGGCGGGTGTTCTTCGAGTGGAAGTGTTGCTGGGCAAAATGTCTTACATGATACAGTTACGTGAGTAGAGATGTGTTTTTTCAGTTTTTATTTTATTTTGTTGTCCGAGACAAGTATATAGTTTACGCTTTGTAACTTCTGTTCCTAAAACAGTTAATTTGTAAACTTGCTGATGGCCAGGATTAGATATTGTATTGAAATGTGTTTTTCTTTCTGTAGAGTGAGGTCAGTATATAAACAATTAATTCTTGTATTCCCATTACATTTTGTTAGAAAACAAAGTCCTAAGCACTGTAATTTCCCATGTGGTTAAAACATTTGTTGTGTTTTGCTTTAAGAAGATCATCATACAAGGTTGTGAATCAGTGTTTAGCGTTGTTTTCATGCTTTTTCAGGGCTCACTGATGAAGTGGAGGAAAATGTTTCTGGTAGGATGATGGCTTTACTCCGTACAAAGGAGAAAACAAGTGTTTGATTTGATTTTTAATCGACGGTTTCTTCAACAGTCCACACTGCTTTCTCTGTGGGAAAGATCCAGATCACTTTACGCAAACAGGCGAAAGGGAAATGGACAAGTCTTGGTCAATCACTGGACTCTAACAACACATTTCTTCTCAAAAAAGACAGAGGTGAGAGAGAAAATCTTAGAAGTCAGAAGTGTTAAACAGATTCTCTCGGCACCTCATGATCATGATATCCTCACTTCCGTCTTCACTGATCTTTTCTTTTTTTCAGCTCCCTTCTACCGGGATTGTGTGTTGGTGTCGAAGACTTTGGTGAACCACAACACTTATGTGTTCAGACTACAACTCCCACTTGGGACTGTCATGCACGTGCCTGTTGGAAAACATGTCTACCTGAAAGCCACCATCCAAGGTAGGGATCACTAAAGTGAATACAGTGGCAGAGCATCTGTAATATTTTACCATTTGAACGAATTACAAATCTTAACTGTATTATACAGGTACTTGAGGTGTTCTGTTTAATTTATAACAGTGTAATCTCTTGATCTCCTGAAGTTTTTTGATACTCTGTTGTGGTGGGAATTTGGATGAGATAGTTTTGTCACTATTTTGTCCATATCCAGAAAACGAGGTGGTGAGGCCGTACACCCCCGTAGATGCGAATCTGACGGCAGCCTCACAGCGCCCCTCACAGGACTTGGATCTCTACCTCATGATCAAAGTTTACCCTGATGGAGTGTTCACACAACACCTCAACAAGCTGGTTATTGGTAAGTCTCATTCTCCAAAGTTCTGAATATCCTCAGGAGGTGGTGTGATCATTAAAAACTATTGTTTCTATATGTTTTGTTTGAGATCAAGAAGAAATACACTTGTGGTTTTGATGTCATGAATGTATGCCGTTTATTTTGTCTCTTTATGTTTATTAAGTAAAAGCACAACTTTATACATTTGTTTCACCCTGTGTCTGGGTATTTCCTGTGTGTGTGTGTGTGTGTGTGTGTGTGTGTGTGTGTGTGTGTGTATTGTTGTTGTTGTCATTGACTTATGGCATTACTCTGTAGGAGACCATTTGGCCATCAGTGGTCCAGAGGGCACCTTCACTGTCCGCCCCCTACGTGATGTCACACACCTCTTCCTGTTGGCTGCAGGCACAGGGTTCACACCAATGGCTCGTCTCATCCAACTTGCTCAAGATATGGACACCATCAGGTGGGAGCTGACAGAAGAATGTAGACGATAAACACATGGCACATTGATGAGGATTTTTCTATTGGTAACACTCAGTATTGATATAAATGTCACTTTGACACATTTGTAATTGTTATTATCATTCTTCGTGATATATTGTGTCTTTCACTCTGTAATTATTAAGTGCAGAAAGTATGTTTTGTAACCACGAATAAAGTACACTTTTCAGAAAGTAACTGCTGTCACTGAATATTTAACCCCAGGTGTTTTCATGACGAGTATGCTTTTGTTATTTGCAGTAAAACCAGTCTTCTGTTTTTCAACCGGCGGGAGGAGGACATATTGTGGCGCAGTGAGCTGGATGAACTGGCAGCCAACAATGACAGGTACTGCAGCTGTGTGACTGTGTTAAAGGTCCTCCACTGTTTGATCCTATCCATACACTGTATATGAAAATGGACGTAGCATCCGTGATGTCACCCATATGTTTCTGCGGAGTGCTTCTGAATCAAATTGTGGGTGAGCCATTAGTCACCATCTTACATAACGCCTAGTTCCTAGTTCATCCAAAAACAGGCAAACTGCCAGAGAAACACTGCAGTCATAAGACATTTAGGTAAAGAATCCATGTGTATGGGACATTTTGTGAATGACTTGCTGTGTGTCAGGTTCCAGATGGAGTACGTCCTATCAGAGCCCTGTGACAGTTGGAACGGCAGAACGGGTCAAGTTGATGAGTCGATGCTTCGGGATTTCCTCAACCGGCCCGATGGCGTAAAAAGCTACTTGTGTGTGTGTGGCCCCTCTGCCTTTACTGAACGCACTATAGGGTACGTATCATAACCTTTCATATCTGACAATGTATGCCTGTTTTTACTACCGGGAGGGGGGGCGGGGGTAGGTANNTTCCCCCGGGGGGGGGGGGGGGGGGTAGGTAGAAACCTCAGGGAGAGTCACACGTGAGGGATCCACTCGCAGGACGGACAGACGTGCAATAGATGTCACATAGAACGGGCAACAGTAATACACATAGTGTACAAAAGTCCACCCGGCCCCTCACAGCACATCATAGGCAATTTATCATAGGCGACATACGTAACAAGATTACAGCACCTCTGACCCTTACACCAAAGGTGTAGAATTTAAGGTTAACAATAAACTTCACATAATCAGCTTTCTACAGGAATTCCCTCTTTGGTGAATAATCCCTTCAGAAACACCTAACACGCAATTTAGGATCCGATCCACTTCACCCTCTCTATCCTGCTCCAATCTCTAATAAACCTCCTCTGGAATTACATTACAGACAACATTACATGACATGATTGTAGCAGAATCAGCTTTGAAGGTAAAACGCTCACAATGGACTGATTAATAAGCAGAGTGACTCACACCAAGCTTCATTACAACAAAGGCAGACGGGGTGTGAAACGTCCCAGTTGAACAAACATCATGTGGAGCATCATCACTTTGTTTCATGCTCTCATGACTCATGTAAGACCTTGTGTTCATGTCCCAAGAGTGAAAATCTCAGTTGTATTCTCTTTGGATTCAGCAGATTGACCTCCTCCTTCTGTTTATCCTCCAGGTTGCTGAGGCAGCAGGGTTTCAATGACACTGAACTTCACGCCTTCTGCGGTTGACATGCAAAGAGTCCCTTTTAGCACAGTTTTTAGTTTTTATTTATAAACTTGCTTTTGTGACAAATCTATGCACCGACATCATGCTGATGACTGAAGTTAATAAAGCACAGGCCAGGATCATGTATAGGAAACAGTGAAGTAAGACTGATGTGACTCTCTGTCTAATGAGATACTGTATATCTCTGTTCTGAAAAATTGTAAATGAGATGTAAAAGTATAAGTAGGGACATAGAATGAGATCATGCAAATTATTATGCAAAGAGAATGAACCAGTGGGAGGTTATATTGTTCCTGTTACATACATGCAGTGCAATAAAATACATTATGGTGGAAAGTTTGTCATTCCCATGTTTTTTGTGTGTTTTTTTAAGGTGCAGTGTGTAGGATTTGATTACCTCTGGTGGTGAAGTATGTCGCAGTTGAATGTCTCACCTTTCCCTTCCTCTCCAAACATGCAGGAGAACCAGAGGTCGCCTACAGATCCGTATCATCAGAACATTTGAATTAAGAACCTTAAGCTACCAAGCTCCTCCCCTTCCTGTGGAAGCAGCTCCCACTTTGAGCTCGAGAGTCTGATTCTGTCTCCAAAAAACGGACCTTTTGTTAAAGCTTACACTTTACACAGAGCTAGATCAGGTCAGTCCTGTGTAGAATGATCCATTCACTGTGCTGCTATAGACTGAGACATTGAGTTTCCCCTTTGTGGAGATTAATAAAGATAATCTTAATCTGAATGGCTGCTGGGGGAATTTCTCCATTTTGCACTTAAGAATGAGCACTTAAGGTATTGATTTAGTAAAGATTTTTAAAGAAGGTAATGTGGAATTTCTCAGACGGGTCTCCCCTGAAATGATGGGCTGTATTTGAGACAGTAGGTGTCATCTTCCGTCCACTAGAGGGCAGCACCGCTGTGAACCACTTCTTGCCCTGAGCCCGGCGCACTGACCGAGCGCAGACCGGAAGTTGCAGTGCGTCGGTGACGGAGAAAAGAAAATGGAGGCGGCCGTGTTCATTCTATCGCTTGTTGACTGTTGTGTACTGATTTTCCTCTCTGTTTACTTTGTATCCTTCCACGCGGAGCGTTTTAATGGCGGATGTGGGGGCGGGGGGAGTCACGCGTGGAGACATGGACCCGCGGGTGTGTGTGTGTGCCCTGTCGTAGGCAGCAGCTGACCGAGTGTGAGGGTGTGGAAGCTGCCGCCGGAGTGAGGCTGGTTCCAGGTGGAGGGAGGTTCATTCAGAGAGAGACAGGCAGTGCAGACACTACTCGTTGTATTCATCCGTCTTACCCTCACTCGGACTTTATGTCTGTCGCTACTTTGTTTTGTCTATCTCCCTCGTTCCTTCTCCCACTCGCCCCCCCCCTCCCCCTTNNNCCTCCATGACTGTCTGACTCCCTGGCTCTTTCTACATGTCACTTGATATATGGACCGGTATGTGCCTGCGTCTCTCTATACCCGCCCCCCCTCTACCTTGTGCCCCCTCTCGCTTTCCGTCTGTATCAGTCTCTTGTTTTCTTTTCTCGTGTCCCCCCCCCCCCCCCTTATATATGTCTATACATACATACATACTATATATGTATGTGTTTGTATATGTGCGTGGTACCTTGTGAGTTGAGATATAGATGAAGTGAATTGAAACTGGAGACTTTGAAACTGTGAACCAAGCTTCAGTCAGTGTATTTGACCTTTTGCAAATGTTGTTGCTAACAGATTGGAACTTGATCGCATCATTTCCACTGATGGAGTGGAAACAGCGGTGAAAGGTCACATAGGCGTTACAATACGTGTGTGTGTGTGTGTACCTGTCTTTGTGTCAACAGTGTTTTCTGTCATGTTGTTGATGGGAGCCGATAGAAAGCAAATGACAAGATACGTGTTTCACCTTGACTCAAAGCTCAGATCATCACACTGTCTGATCTAGAATGTGACTACATCAATGCCAGAGCCTGCTGCTCCAAACTGAACAAAGTAAGAGGCGCGCACACACACACACACACACACACACACAAAATGTATGTTTGTTTTTTTAATTGTCCCTTGTTACTCATGTTTTTTATTGTTTTGGATCAGTGAGGCTTATATCTGTTTCCACAGCTGCTGCTGTGAGACTTTATCCTTACTTGATGGTATGTTATCTGATTGTTACGTTGCATGACGTGTGTATTCGTGTTTTTCCAGTGGGTCATCCCAGAGATGATTGGCCAGTGTCTGTCCACCATGTTGATGTTGGTCTCCATGCACTGGTTCATTTTCCTCCTCAACTTGCCTGTAGTAGCCTGGAACATTTACAGGTCTGTCCCTAACAATGCTGTAATGACACACACACACATACACACACACACACTCCACGTGATAATGCACATTGTAGAGGAAGATATTGACACTCCTTTAAAATGGAAAAAGGCTTTAGTTCTTCCATTCAGGACGACTTTAAAGCAGTGCGGTGCAACATGGCTGACTTGGTAAACAGGAGCTGCTCCTGATGTAAATGTAAAAAGCGAATTCAATGAAACTAACAACCTGCTGTACAGGCAGGTGATTATTGATTCATATTAGAACATCGGCGTAATTATTTATATTACATTTCTGACACTGGAAATGAAAAGCTTCACATGCATCTGAGACACTGAACTCAACAGCGAATCAAATCTAAGTCAGTTCTAAAATCCACCAGAAGCCAATGGAGAGAGGCTGAAATCAGAGTCACGTGCACCCAGTGAGAACCAGTTGATAGTCTTGCTCTTTTGTGGACAATCTGTCAAACTGCTCGCTCAGACAGGTAGAGAGAGAATTCCAGCCAATCCAAAGAGATGGCATAGATTCTGAAGTCTTTAATCACATGTTTGGTGAACAGACGGGGTAACTGGTGTAGAGACTTACCACACTTTATACCCCCCCGCCCCGCCCCGCCCCTGCAGGCATGTGAAGGTTCCGATGGGAAACATGGGGGTGTTTGACCCCACTGAGATCCACAACCGAGGGCAACTCAAGTCCCACATGAAGGAGGCCATGATCAAACTGGGCTACCACCTGCTCTGCTTCTTCATTTATTTGTACAGGTGAGAGCGACGGTGCGACAGACAAACTTAGAATGTTGATGTGTTGGGGAATTGTGGGAGCAGTGGGAGTTTTTGTCATGAACACATATCCCTCCCTTCTCTCTCTCTTGAAGCATGATCCTGGCACTGATCAACGACTGAAGTGCCCAGCTTTTTTGCCCCGTGTCCCCTCGCCTCCTGCTCCGTCGCTGCCTGCACCAACTGCTCCCGAAAAAAAAACATGTTTACAGGCTCTGTGGCGACCCTGAGGTTCATACAGTCATCTCCGTTGTCACATTCCCAGTGTTTTCACTTTGATATGATCGTGTTTGATGTTTTTCCCCTTCAACACTTCACCGCCATTCTGAACCAAGTTCTGCTTTGAGGTATTGAATCGTCAATAAATTCTCCCAGACTCGACCCCGTAGCAGAGTTAACCATCACGACAGAAATATCTTCACCACTCGAAATGCCTCTGGATTGTCGTGCCCACTGACTTAACTCTTCATTCGCATGTTGAGCACCTCAGTACTGTTTTTACAAAATGCACAACGCGGCCTCTGAAAGTGTGTAAGCCTCCGAGTCTGGACGTTGGCGGAATTTCTACCTGGCATTAAATATGTTTTGTGATCAGATTTCAATTGGATTGTGTTCAGACACACCTGTGGAGATCCATTTGCAATCAAATCATGCTACTGGCCATTCTAATGCTCATGCCTCAGGCTACACTGTCCTCATCTTGTCTCCACGTCGCTTAAGCAAATACAGAACTAGAAAGATGGCCGCCGACCGTGAAGTCCTCTTGTGGGTCGGACTTCTGCTTGCTTTTTAATGCAGAGAGGAAAGTTGCAGTTGACGAGCAAGAGTCTATTTTTTTTTTTTTTTTACAAAGGGTCACAGAGTTCTAATGCCTTCCTGACCAGGTTTGGAGGTGGCTTTGCAAACCTGATCACAGTCCGTTCGCAACGCGCTTGGAGAATATTAATGTAATGTTGGCACCAGCCTTCATTCCCACTTGCACTTTCACGTAGTCGAGCGCTGTGTCGTGGTGTAATTGATAAAACACACATTTTTTTGCCGGAGGTCAATGGGACCTTCTTTTTTTGGTCTCAGTGCTGGCGTTGCTCCGCCACCGGTCTCCGACTTCACTTTACTCCAGCTCACTTGAACTGTTCATCCTCTACACACGCTCAGATCAAGTTTTGCAACTCCCACTGTTCTATGACAACGGTGGAAGTGGAACCACTTCTCCAGACTTTCCCCCACACCCTCACTCATACTCCACCGATCACCCCCACGCCATTATTCTTCCCTCAGACTCAGTCGTACTCACACACAACTCAGAGCAGAGTGAAAGCCCTTCACACTAACCCAGGTTTTCACCCGCGGTTTCACCTGAACGATGTCACAGGTGGGTGCTGTTTGAAACCAGGCAGTTTGCACAGGTTGTTCCGCTGAGAGTCGTAAAGGACAGAATGATTACTGTGTGAAGGACTTGCACCATTGTAGTGTTAAGTGAACGGCCATTTATACCTCCTCCATACTATGAAAGGCAGCAGTGTAAGTCAACTGTGTACGTCCTTTGGAGACCTTCTGTATTGTTCCATGACACCATGTCTTATTCATAAAATTGTGTTTGTGAGGGAAATGTGTTTCATAAATAAAGATGATTGTGTGCGACCAAGCAAACAGACAGGAGAGCCACAGTTGTTCTTGTTGGGGAAAAATTAAGTGTTAAATAAAATAACATGATTGAACAGAATACAAAACTAGTTATTGTGCCCCATTAGAATCGGTCAACAAAACGGAACCGAATTAAACAAACTGCTAAGAACTGAAATAGCATAACTGTCCTGAGACATTATACCGACCAATGAGGTCATTTTAACCACAGGCATCTGTAATAATTGGTTTTAATAGACTGGAAGAAGAAATGTCCAAAACGACACTGCCTCTTCCCCATGTGCAGGGCAAAGGTGGTGGCTTTTGCATTATTTAACAAGTGATGTGGATGTGTGCACGCCTATCAGAAGAAATGTGAATGTTTTTAAATGAAATGAAGCCATTAAAGGTGTAGTGTGTCAGATTTGATGACAGGTAGTTGTATATATATCTACCAGTATGCATCAGGCCTTTTTTGGGGGGGCTTTGAACCAGTGATCTTTGCTTCCAAAGGCAACAGCTCTAACCACTGAGCCACTTTCATTTGTTCCTGTTCTATTATATTTTGAATTGACAAAAATGACCCAAATCTTACACACTGCACCTTTAAAACTGTGTATTGTAAAATGAAATGTGTGTTGTGGCTCGAGTCCTTGTTATTTCAGAGAAAGGAGAAATGTTTTTTGCGATGAAACTGAAGTTCCTCTCCTTCGTTTGTCCATGAGGGGACGCTGATGAGGCCATCACAGGCATCCAGCGCTCACTCTTACCATCAGAACATGTAGGAAACCCCTCTGCTGTCCTTCAGTTCACACAGCGCATGTATTTACATGTATTTGACTGATTTTTTACAGCAGGTCTGAGAGTCTTCGACATTGTGCATGAAGTGATTTCTGTAGAGGAGGCGACATGTATTAAAACCCTGAATGTTTTATTAAGTTATGCATACACAGTCACTTATCACTTATAACACATTTGAAATTGAAAATGGGACCTTATTTGGTTTCTTGCAGTGAGAGGAGAAAATAAGAGATGACCAAAATACTAAACAAATTCAAGAGAGCGGATTGGACACCACAGCTGTATTTGTGTGAGTGAGTGCCACATCCATTGTTGAGTGCCACTGGTTTGTGTGTGTGTGTGTGTGTGTGTGTTAGAGAAAGTGGTGGTGCTGTGACGGTGCCCACACAGATAACCTGCGTTCCCACAATCCTTGCTGCCCTCCACAACAATGATCTGACTGAAATGTAAATGGGGCTTGACGCTGTAATTTTTTTATTTCAGAAAACAGGGCGGGGCTAATGTCAAATCAGTGCTTTACATTACAATAGTTTTACACTTGGAAAAAGAAATGTAATGAAAAGAGGGTCTTAAAAAGAACGGGGGTGTGGGAACCTTGAAAAACACATGGTCCCCTCTGCCACTGTTCACAGCCTCATGATACATGCCATAAACATATAAATATACAGCACATGTTACACTGAGTATTGTATCAGCCAACTTTGTTCTGTTGATTCTCTGAAAGGAAACACTTGATAGAAGTTCATCGTATGTTACATTGTGTACAAAGGCTTTATTTCACACATCCTGTTGTCCTCAGTGACTGCAAGTGATTGTCGCTTGTTGATCCAGAAAAAGCCCATCCATCAGTGTGTAGGATTTGGTGACATTTAGTGGTGAAGTTGTATGTTGCGACTTATCTCCCTTCTCTCCTGCGCACGTTGGAGAACCCGCTGTCACTCTCGCTATTCCTTCAAACTCAAACGGGTGTTTTGCTCGTCCATTTCTGGGCTACTGTAAAAACAATGGTCCAAAATGGCGCCCTTCGTAGTGAGCTCACACCCAGTGTACATGTACTGGCTTATTCGAGGGAAATGAAAACAACGATTTGTACATTCAGATAATTAAGCACCCATAAATAAAATCTGCACAGTCTTTTTTTGTTTATATATTCCTTCTCTGTCCATTGAAACAGAAACACTTCCCCTGAAATTGTACACACTGCACCTTTAAACCACATCAGACAGCCACACTGTTATGCCACCGTGTTACACACACTAGTTTATTTGACTCGTGCAGATGAACCCATGTGGATTCTGAAATACAACAGTTACTCCGAAAAGAGATGACAACAAACACACCGACGTCCCCGTTTTGTTTGAGAAATACTTGTAAACAGATGGTTTGAAAGTGGTGACGTTTTTTTTGTAAAAGACTCACTGGAGCAGAGAGCAACAGAAGGAGCAGGGAGCCAGAGAGAGCCAATGAGACGGAACGTTTTGAGGAAGACGTGGTTGTCTCCCGGTCTTTTTCGACACAACTTGTCGCCACGAGGACACGGAGGATGACACCAGCTTTACATTTTAAAAACGACCTTTGAACTGGGAACAAACCGGGGGAGTGTCCTCAGAAAGCGCTACAGCTTCACTCAAAGTAAATCAAAACAAAAACACGGCGTGGTGAGAGAAAGTCAGAACATAGAACAACGAAACCCAATGAGAATGAAACTCATACAAACGAACGCAAGTCAGTGGTGAAGCCGGGAGGAAGAAAAAATAAAATAAAAAGAAGAAGAAATCCACACAGAGCAACGAAGGAGGCAACACTCAGATGAATCCATTATGCAGGGTGGACAGAGGAATCCTGGACAAACTGTACAGGTTTCAACAGAAGCGTGAGCACGTCGTCACGAGACGTGCACATCAAATACTATTCGCTCTCTGGCCACACGCAGGGAAGCCGGAGGGGGAGGGGGGAAACACCACACTGCATAAAAAAGAGAAGGTAAGTCAGAGATTTGCATTTAAAAAAATCTTCTTCTTCAAGTGGCAACTCGAGCCTTCGGCTGTTCCTGCGGGTGGAAAGGTTCGGGAGGTGAACCTACGTACGCCTGAACAAAAACACACATGCCCCTTCACAAACCCGCTACTTACGCCGCAGCCTAGCACTTGTCCGTAAATAAATACAAAATAATGAAGCCATTTAATAATTAAGAGCGAGGTGGGTGGTCCTGAATGGCGCTGAGGGAATTGGTCCAGACAGGAGGAGGAGGAGGAGAAGATGTAGGTGGAGGAGGAGGTGGTGGTGGTGGAGGGGCAGGAAGTGATGGGTCAAATCCTGGATGTCCAAGAGCCCGGGTTCGTGTGACTTGAACTGCTCCCGGTAAAATAGCGGAGTCTGACGTGTGGCGATGGTAAACGAGCAGCTCTGCCGCCGGGAAACAGGCGTCCGACCCCGCCCCCCCTCGCTTCATCCTTCTTTAAAGTGTCAACAAGAGTCTTAATGCTCCCCGGCTTCAGAGCAGCAGCAGATTATCAGCTGTCCATGCTGCAACATTCTGGAGAGGGACAAACAAAAGCAGAGGTCACTTCATCCTGACAGCTTCAATACTCTGTCATTATTATCTGTCATCATTAGTCATGAAACAAACTGTTTCCTGTGCCGTTTTTACACAACATACTATACTATGCCATTTTTAGACAACATACTATCTATGCCATTTTTAGACAACATACTATACCATGTCATTTTTTCCATTTTTAGACAACATACTATGCCGTTTTTTTTCCATTTTTAGACAACATACTATAGTATGCCATTTTTTTTTCCATTTTTGGACAATATACTATACTATGCCATTTTTGGACAACATACTATTCTATGCCATTTTTAGACAACATACAATACTATGCCAATTTGTTTCCCATTTTTAGACAACATACTATACTATGCCGTTTTTAGACAACATACAATACTATGCCATTTTTAGACTACATACTATAGTATGCCATTTTTTTCCATTTTTGTACAACATACTATACTATGCCATTTTTGGACAACATACTATACTATGCCATTTTTAGACTACATACTATAGCATGCCATTTTTTTTCCATTTTTGGACAACATACTATACTATGCCATTTTTTGGACAACATACTATACTATGCCATTTTTAGACAACATACTATACTATGCCATTTTTTTCCATTTTTAGACAACATACTATACTATGCCATTTTTTTTCCATTTTTAGACAACATACTATACTATGCCATTTTTTTCCATTTTTAGACAACATACTATAGTATGCCATTTTTTTCCATTTTTAGACAACATACTATACTGTGCCACTTTTAGACAACATATTATACTATGCCATTTTTAGACAACACTATACTATGCCATTTTTAGACAACATACTATACTATGCCATTTTTTTCCATTTTTAGACAACATACTATACTATGCCATTTTTGGACTACATACTATACTATGCCATTTTTTTCCATTTTTAGACAACATACTATACTATGCCATTTTTGGAAAACATACTATACTATGCCATTTTTGGACAACATACTATACCATGCCATTTTTTCATCCAAAAACTCCTAAAAAAGGGCAAACTATAATATGCCGATTTTTTCATCAAAAAGTGGTAAAAAATGAGAAACCATACTATAACTTTTTTTCCTCCAAAATCGACATACCATAGTATGCTGTA
>JAFBJT010111018.1:147873-158431 GCA_016785325.1 Chascanopsetta lugubris
AGAAAGATAGACACACACACAGCGAGCTACCGAGAGAGACAGACAGACAGACAGACAGACAGACAGGTAGACAGAGAGTGTGTGTGTGTGAGAGAGAGAGAGAGAAAGAGACAGACAGAGAGAGTGAGAGAGAGAGAGAGAGAGAGAGACAGACAGAGAGAGTGAGAGAGAGTGAGAGAGGAATAGACAAAACCATTGATTGAAGACTGAGGCCCGGACGAGTAGCGAGGTGCTGAGGTGGCTTTGATTTCCCACACTCCTCTGCTCTTCAAAGTGTTGTCATGCCGACAGCGGTTCAGACTCGTCTAATTGGCCGGGACGGCGACTAAACACCTTCCATTTTGTACCTTCTGCTCCTCGGCTGCCTCTGCTCTCCTCTGATGATCACAGACAGTTTGAATGCTCCAACAATGGCCTGCATTCATGCAGCACCAGAGGCTGTTTCTCTACTGATTTGCACACTATTATCTGATGTGCGCTCGCTCGCATGCATGTCTCTGTTTGTCAAAGTCCGATGGTGTGTTTGTGCTCGGGCTGCAGGAAACCGACTCATCGTCACGCTGGGACTATTTTTCCTCAGCGCTCCGACGGCTGAACAGAGGTGTTTTTTTAAAGTGGTCGAAAAATAGTTTGAATCAAAAGCTGTTTCTGCTTGTGAGGCAGAGTTATGATTCATTGTGTTTACAAAGCTCGCTTAGACTTGGATTAAACTCACGTTAGGGGCCATTTAAATACTGCATTTTTATAACAACACCTACTTCAGTTGTAGACAAAAAGTAAATGACCACAACAATAACGCCAGCTGCCGCCTGAGCATGCTAGCAAGCTAGCTAGCGCGGCAAACCAGGGACATTTGTTCCTGGTTTTGAGCCGTCACGCCATGGGTTGCAGCGAGCTTGGCAGAGATATGGCGAGCACCGGGACCGGAGGCTTGGGCGTGAGCGCACACCTCCGTCAAACATGTTGAAAACGTACAGTCGTTTTCCAGGGAAAGTGCAACATGAGTCACTTCTCATATTCTCTGACCACAGGCCGATAACGGCGGCTGGGCGAGAGGAAATGTACTGTAGGTCTGTGTCTACCATTTGAAAAGGTATTGAGTGTTTAATCAGTAAATATGTACGTAGAGTGTTTGCCTACATGCAGACGACACGAGGCCAGTACGAAGGCACTTGTTTACACAGCTCAGCAGCTTCCAACGAGCCTCGGCGGAGGATAAGAAAGAGTCTTATCACACATGCCGCTTCTGATCCGAGATTATTCAACAGAGCTACTGTCGTATCTTTTATCGAGCATTCTTTATTTGTTGTCTGGGGCCTGTCGGGAGCGGGAGGGTAATAAAACCTTTCCGCTCGAACCCATCAGTTTTCAAATGAATTGCTCCCGTCCACGAGTCCTGAAGCCTTTCAAAGCAGGATCTGCTCATATCAGTCAGTCACTCGCATCTTCCATTCGCTCTTTATGCGCCGAGCCTGACTTACATCCACTCAAAGACGAGCTTTGGCTCAGTGTCTTAGAAAGTATCAAAGTTCCACTGTCAAGCTTCTCTCATTCTTATGCAGCTGAACGGAAACTCTCCTCCAGTGTTGAGGACTCAGGGCAGGTGAGACTCACCTTCTTTGGTTCCTTTGGCGTTTTGGGCGTCTTCTTCTTCTTCATCTTCTTGTCTTCCTGCTCGGGGTCAGAGGTGATAGCGGGGTTGTCTATCCCGCCCTTCCAGGGGTCGGCGGGGGACAGCAGGGGGTCTTCCTCGCTGCCCCGGTGGGCTCTTCCCTTTTTCTTTTTCTGCGTGGCAGGACCAGACTCCTCCCCGTCGCTGTCCGAGTGGAACCGTCTTTGGTAGGCCTTCGTCTTGCTGAACAGGATTTTAGAACGATGTTTATACTTTGACGGCCGTCGTCCGGTCTGAGACTTCCGGTCGTATCCGTTCTCCTCTTCTCCGCCGTGGGGACCGTGTAACCCACCGAAGGAGTTTCTTATTTTCACCAGGCGGCTGTGTGAATCATCAGGCACGGCATATATGTCATCAGTGTGGAACCCCCTGGACCTCAGCAAGGTGTCCAGGGGGTCTGCATAGTTGTCCGATGTCTCCACGTCCTCTGTGTGCGCCACGGGGACACGAGGCATCCTGCGGTTACTTCGCATTCCAGCCTCGATGGTTTTCAGCAGATTGGGGTCCAGCTTCTTCACATTGGGTTTGGGGAGCACTGGTTTTGGCCGGACCGGTGGAGGCACTTTGTGGTTCCGGTCATGATCCCCCACAGGCGTGCTATGAACAGGATACTCGTTGCCCTCAAGGTCAATGCGGTACTTGGCCCGCTCGCTGGGTGTGGGGAGAAGCTGCACATCATCACCTATTGGACTGTAAGGAGGAGGGGCTTCGTTGTCGTCATCAGATTCTGGGTAGTAGGTGTTGTAAGCGGGGGAGTGGCTGTGGGGGGAGGTGGGGAAGACGTCCTCACTGGCTCCAGTGGTGCACTCTCGTGAGGAGGTGTCAAACAGGAAGGAGCTCTCGATGCCAGGCTTCTTCTCCAGCACCTCGTTGAAGAAGGGAGTGAAAACCTCCGTCTGCCGGTGATACTGGGACAGCGAGTAGAGAGCGGTGAATTTGGCAGCGATCTCCGTGGCGATGTGCTCCCCCTCTGTCATCAACTCCTTGATGGCATCGTTCTCAAAGAAGTCCGCCTGGCTGTCAGTGATGGCCACCATCTGAACCGGGATCACATCCTGGACCTCGGCCAGGAACGCCCGCAGGGTCGCCATGGACGCCTTGCGTTTGGCGGAGTAAACCAAAATGTAGCCGTGCACCAGCTCGTCTTTGCGGACTCCGATGGCGGAGTGATAGGAGAGGACGGTGACCTGGATCCTCCTCCTGCTGTCACCGATGATCTTGTCCAGGATCAGCGTGTTGCTCTGGCCCGGCTGCCCGGCGCTGCAGCAGTGCGAGTCCAGGAACGGCGAGAGGATGAGGTCAACGCTGAAGGGGTCCCAGCACATGGCGCACATGACTATCCTCAGGTCCGTCTCCGACATGTCTTTGATGGAGGGCAGAGGAGCCAGGACGTCAAAGTTGTGCTTCAGCCCCTCCAGCACGGCTCGCAGACCCTGCTTCACTTGGAACTCGGTGAACTTGCGTGGGAAGGCCCCGGAGGGGATGTCCACAAAGGTGCACTGCAGCTTGTTTGCCAGCTGTTGGCCCTGGTGCCTCAGGATGGGGATGTTCTTACAAACGCTGTCCCTCTGATTCGCCAGGATGAGGATGAACGGCAGCGGCTGAGCAAACCTGTCTCTCCTGCTCTGTGAAATCTCGGCTCGGATCCTGCCGATGCAGTCGCCGATACAGTTGAGGGACTCGATGGAGTTGAACACGCAGAAGATGCCGTGTGGCTTGAAGGTGGTGACCCACGTGTGGCTGAAGAGCAGAGTGGAGTTGACGTCCACAGGGAGGAGCTCCAGCTCGTATATCTTACCATCCAGGGTGTACTCGTCGTCCGTGGACTGAGCTCGGATCTCATTGGCCAGCTCCTGTGACAGCCCCTCCCTTCCCAGGAGGCAGAGGTTGATCTTATCGATGTTGGCACTGTTGTAGTAGAGATTCGAGCGGCCGTGATCCAGCTGCACCAGCCTGTTGGCCAGAACCTGCTCCACTTTCAGGTCCACACAGTTCTGCCCGCTCAGACACGTCTCCTTGGTGGGATGGTAAACGAAGCCGATGTGTTTGAGGAGGAGCGACTCTCGGTCGGGGGCGAGCTTCTGCAGCGCTCTGTATCTGGGCTCCTCGTTCAGCACACTGTGGATCTCGCTCATCTTGTCGCAGCTGGGGGTGGCGTTTAGATCCAAGTCGTAGAAAAGCTCGGCGTGCTCAAAAAGCATTTCCTGAAAATCCTCTTTGGCCCTTTCAACTATTTCCTGCTGGTGTCTGCAGTAAACATCCCTCCTATCTGATTCTGTGATGTACTTGTAGGCTTCGTCCTCCATGACGAAGCACATGACCTCCTCCCACGGCTGCCCGGCGCTGATGAAATGAACCCTGTCCAGCGTCTTCTTGAACCTCTCCTTCATCTCCACCCTCCTCTTCTCGGACAGCAGGTGCTGGACGTGGTTGCGGTAGATGATCTCGCCGTCCAGAGTGTCCAGGAGGTCGAAGGGAATCCGGCGGTCGCTGTTGGCGATGTGGTCCGTCTCGTCCCACGGCGTGTGCTCCAGAATCACAAACCAATACTGGAAGTCGGGCCGGTTCCGGATCACGCTCTGCGCCTCGGGCCACGAGAGGTGTTCAACCTCGTCCAGGTTGTTGAGGAGGTTGTTGAGGGTTTTGGGCAGAGTGGTCAGATACTCCTCCCTCCGCCTCCTGATGTGCTCCTGTTTCAACTGTGCAATGTGCTTGGTGAACATGTTGCGCGCTTTCCTCGAGCCCTCCACAGTGATGAAGTCATCGTAGTCGGGTTGGCCCTTCATGTTATTGATCACCGTTTTCCACGTGGTGTGGTAATCCCTCACTGTGTGCATCATCAGTTTGTCGAACCTCTCCGTCACCGAGGCAACCAGCTGCCGTTGGATTTTGTAGGCCTCCAGATATGGCACAGTTTTTGGTTTCCCTCTGGTTTTGTCCAGCTGCTGGAGGAGAGTGTTGAAGCAGAGCTCCACGTTGATGTTGGAGCGCGCCGATGTTTCAATCAGCTGCAGGTTTTTCTTGCTGGCCACAAAGTTCTGCAGGTCCCTCAGGTGCTGGTCCACGTACTCGTCACATTTCGTGGCGGCTACGACAATGGGCTTCTTTGACTTCACCATTTGAGAGTAGAGACTGTTCACAAACTTTATTTGGTCATCGAACCTTCTATTGCAACCCTTGCTGACGTCAATGCACAGCACAAAGCCGTCGATGTTCAACTTCCCATCAGGCATCTGCTTCTGGTCAAAGTCCTGCTCCAGGCCCAGCTGGTCCGTGCAGATGTACATGAGCTTCTCTGCAGACTGCAGCTTGGTGGCCGCCGCGCGTTTGGTGTACGGCTGCAGGTTTGTGCTCCGATGCGGAAGAAACGTCTGGTCATCGATGAACTCCGTTTGCTCGATGATCTGGATTTTACAGTCCAAGCCGTCATCCCCTCGATGGGACACGTCCCCCCAGAACAGGAAGTGGTCATTGTTGACCACACGTCCGCCAAAGTCTATTGTGCTCAGCACGGAGGTGTGCTCCGAGTAGTAGTTGTCCGCATCGGGGCGAATGTATCGATTGCACAGGCAGGACTTGCCCACTCCGCAGTTTCCCTTCTCTTTCTCCGTCCCCGAGAGGCCCACCACACTGACGGCGAATGTCGGGGGCCGCGCATCCTTGTTTTTGGCCATTATATCCCCCCGCTCATCGCTCACTTGGTCACTTCCAGGAAAAAAGGGTCACGATATCATTCCAGTTCTGCTCGTCAGTGGCGCAGAGGCACTTTCATTCTGATGTTCCCTTATTGGCTGTGATTCCACTTCCTCTGTGACTCGTCCGTTCGCTGGGATGGAGCCGCCGGCTTCTCCTCTTATCACCTGCCTGCAAGACAAGGAGTTCCCGATTAGAAAGAGATCAACAAATCAAAACATTTGTGATGATGTCCTCAGAGGACCTCTGGCTCCTTCCCACTATTAATATAATGAGCTTTTGTTTCTCTGTGTATTCCTCTGGGACACGTGTGCACACATGCATGCACAGCGTGGTGATTCTAATCACATGTTCATCTGTAATTGCACAGTTATTCGAAAATCAGACGAAAGGAGGGCATTATCACACCTTTGCAGGACAAGATAATCTTGTCGGAGGATTAAAATGATCCTGGATTTCAACCATTGTTTTAAAGAACATGTAAATAGTTGATTTTAAACCATGAAATGTCAGGAATGTCTTTTGCACAGGGCTGAAACTTATTCCAGAGAAAAAGGGAGTAATTGAATCAGGGACCGCGCTCGGCAACGTCCCTTTTCCCCTCGCAGAGAAAAAAAAGTGCTTTCAACCAATTTGTGCCGAGGCAGGATAAAAATGGCCTGCGACTCCGGCCCTTTCACAGCCACTGACCTAGAAATGATGTGCTTCACTGTGAGAATCAAACAGAGGAAATAAATCAGTTCACAGATTCGCCATCAACGTCCACACGACCCAGGGCTGAACGTATAATCCTGATTAGTTTGTTGTTCTCATAATAAACTTGAGCCTGACATTCTGGTCCCCATGATTAATCCAGATTAATGACTTTGTGATTTGAGGAAAAGAAATGACTCTGTAAGTGTTCCAAATTAGCAGCCAGGTGAAATGTACTGTTTCACTCCAATGGCACATTGAGGGAATTACAAATGTCTGCGTGTGATTGACTGTGCGACCTTTCAGAGCCTATTATCTGGATCTGTCACAGTCAAATAAGCCTGAACCTCACCATGACCTGACTGACGGCTGATAACTGATAAGCTGCGAGAAGATTGGAGTCTTTGTTGTGTTTTACAGAGCGATGGCAATCAGACTCTACGCTCGCCTGAGCCTGAAGCAGAGCCAGAACCAGAAGCAGAGCCAGAACCAGAAGCAGAGCCAGAACCAGAAGCAGAGCCAGAAGCAGAGCCAGAACCAGAGTTTGAGCCTGATCCAGAGCCCGAGCCAGAGCTTGAGTTAGAACCAGAGCCATAGCCAAAACCAGAACCTGAGCCAGACCCAGAACCAGAGCCTAAGCCAGAGCCTGAACCTGAAGCAGAGTTTGAGCCTGAGCCGGAGCCTGAGCCAGAGTTTGAGCCTGAGCTAGAACCTGAGCCAGAGTTTGAGCCTGAGCCAGAGCCTGAGCGGTGATCTGCAGCAGAGCCTGAGAACCTGCAGCGGAGCAGGAATCCATTCCACTGAGACCAAGCTATGAGGTTTCCCCTGATTGTTTATAGAGGCCAAGGTGATGATGTCACCTGAGCTGGGGTTTTATTTAGCTCAGCGTATCTACGGCGATCCAAAACAAACTCACCACATGGGTTAGAGGCAGATTCAGACCAACAGATTCTACAAAACCAGTTTTCAAAGTCTCATGACAACAAGCTCAATAATGGTTACGCTGCATTTTCTTTTGGAGGGGAAAGACCTGTGTGCCCCTCAGACACGCCCTGAACCTGAGCTGACGTCAGGACACAGCAGGTCCTTCAGGTTTGGACTCAACCATTAGCTCCCGTGTGACACGCGGGAGTGAGAGAGTGAGTACACTTCACTTCACAACCGAAAGAATCTCACTGATATCCAGTAACAAGCAGGATTTCTTCTTCTGCCGTTATAAGAACGCGTTTGATGTTGCGTTGGCTCCGGGGTCGGGTGACAGCGCCACCTACGCCACTTTTCCAGCTCTGATCACTGATGGGAACACAAGCTGCGTGGACACACACACACATCTGTGTGTGTGACTGCGGCGTTGGGAAAACCCTCGTGGGTTCAGAGCCGAGCGGCAACAACAAAGACCCAGAGTGTTTTTCTAAAGAGGCTTTTCTCGCTAATAAGCTACAAAAAGTAGAGATAGAAAATGAGCTCACGTTGTGTAATCAATCCAACCAACACGATCAGATTTCAACGACATAAGTGGCAGAATCCAAAGTCAGCACATATCCCCCCCTATCTGAGAGCACGTGGAAGCTTTACTTGGCAGCAGGTTGAACCCACCAATTACAAAACCTGCTATCAATTAATTTCCTGTCGGTGGAGGAAGCAGCTGATTAGCACGCGCCCACATTCCTCCCCCGACGCCCGTCCCAACCGCAGTGTTTGAGACCGGCGCTCGCCCCAAACATCTGTTTGGCATTTTTCATCAGGCCGTATCAAAGTGGACTCCGGCTCCTGTGTCAGCGCACAGGGTGAAACGCCGGGTCGGTGATGTGAACACGTTTGGGTGCAGGAGCAGATGAAGGCGGGCGACACTCGCGCGTCATGTGACGGACATCGCACGGCTGCGACAGTGACAACATTCACTTAACATTCTTTTCTCCGGTAAAGTCACACTGCATGGTGGTGGGCGGGGCCTCACACACCAACACAAACACGTACAAGCGTTCATTACGTCCAGGAACAAAGTGACGTCTCGCGATAAAAATGGTGTAGATTAGTAAACAATGTTTTCTACGAAGTGTCCATTTCATCCATGAAACGTATCCAATAGTCGGTTTGATTATAAAGAATTAAACATACCGTTGAATTTAAAGTTCCATCTAAGCGGGTGTGTCCAAATTATGACACCTTTGAAATACTTGCTTTCCCTAGCGACTGTTGTCAGGTGAGGTGGTGGACTCGGGGCGAGCGTCGGCCTCTGCGCCGCGCCGGGCTGGTTCCCCGTCGGCTGCAGGGGATGAAGGTATCACTTGGCAGGCGGTTTCCTGAGATGACTAAATGCTGTTAAGCCCTGAAACACAGAACAACACGGCGCTGCCAAGACCGGGAAACATTTCAGAGCTGCACCCAGCTGGAGTCTGAGCTCCAAAATAAAACCCCAAAACAACGCAGGGCTCCAGCAGAGAGGAGGAGCCGCTCAGCCTCCCCGGCATTAAATGAGTCATTACGGCAAAACGGAATTCTGATCTCAGGCATGAATCTAGAATTATGAGAGAAAACCCAAAGGGCCAAAATAAGCAGCGAGAGAGCCAGAGGGAAAATTAGACATCTTTTCTTTTCTTTTCCACTCTGAGAATAAATCATGTCCGACAAGGCGGGAGGGTTTTTCACTGCGCACTGACCCCGCCCCCGGAGGATTACGTAGTTCCAGGTCTCAGGGGGGTTTCGCCGTTACCTGCTCGTACATCATCATCAGAGCAACAGCAGAAGTCAAATGTGGATAATTAACCAAAGGTTGGCGTCGATCAGGAGGTGGAAACATGATTTTTAAGTTGTTCAATAACAGTTGTCATTACACATAAACGACAACAGGACGGTCAAATGTGGTCAATTTCATATGAAGTGTGAATGGGCTCAAATCCTGTTTACCAGCCTGGCGCAGCACTGACAGTCAGTGTCCCTTCTCCGACCTTTAATTAGACCATTTCACTTTCATTTTCTGTACTTCACAAAAAGATGAACGATGCTCGGAAAAACTCTTCCTTTAAAAGCTGCAGTGTAATATTTTGGTCATTTTTGTCACCTCGAAAAATATGACTAAACTGGATTTTACAGTCCATTTATTATCGTCTAAATATATCATTTAGTTTCCATTGCGCCCGTGTTTTTACAGCAGTAAAAGTGGACGTACTAAACATATTTTGAGTTTTAACAAGAACTGAAGTGGAGCACAGGTTCTCATGTTCTGAAGAGTGAGGTGATGATACAACATGTGACTTCACCTGTAGAGGTCACCACATCTGACACACTGCACCTTTAAAAAGAGCCTGTTAGAAATAACCTGAGCTCATTTAAACGGGACTTTTCATCGGACCCCCCCTCATCCTGAAGAGTGGATGATGTAATAACAACAGCTCGTCATCGGCCGACAGACCTGATCAAACCCGCCGCTCCTTGTGTGGTGAAGTCTCTGATGTTTCCTCGGCCTCAGCATCAGGACACTGAGCCGTTCTGTGGATGCAAAGTTGGTTTCAGATGTTCTTATCAGCTCTGATGTATCAGCTCGTCTCTGCCCGGGAAACTATTTGTTAAACAAACTCTCCTCTGCTTCCTCCATGTACAAACAAGTCGGCCTGCAGGAGGGAGAGTGGCCAGAATTCAGATTCAGCTGACTGGCTCTGATCCTTTGAAGAGACTTCTGCAGAGTTAATATTACACATATAAAATAATAACCTGCAGTCACTAAAAAGCCTGAAGCCACCGCTCCTGAACAAAGTGCTGTTCCACTGTTCATTTCAACTAATAGTTAGTATTTAAAAAGATCTTTTTCAGACTAAAATAACCATTCACACTTGATATGGTGCCATTTTTTACCCTTTCACTTTTATAGTTTCATACAGTTCATTCACAAACACCTTGGGAGCGTGTGCAGCACGATGTGCAGAACATGAGCTCAGCATCTTGGACCAGGTGACAGAGTGAGGATGAATGGGAGTGATGGTTGTGTACCAGAGGCTAACCCCTTCACAAACACTCCACGCCATCACGTGTATGATTGTCGTGTTGAATCTCTTCCTGTGTCTTTTGTTTCCTGCAAAATTCAGACAATGGCGACAGAAACCTGGCGAATAGAAATGAAAGATGTTCGAAATGAAAACTTTGACTGGAAGTGTTGCGATGAAGAAGAGGAAGGAGTGTGTCGGGAGGAATCTGTGCTGCGGCCTGTGGTATTAGGGTCTGCGGCGGGCGCATAGGTACACAGAGACCACGGCAGTGAAACAACCTGCATCATAAATCAGGCTTAACGCTCACAGGCACCAGGCCGAGTGGATTCAGACACTCAAACACCAACACGGCACGAGCCGAGCCACAGTCACCAACACCCGACTGCTCTGATTGGCAGATCAATGTTTACAAAAAATGCTACGGGGGGAGGAGGGGGAGGAGGCTGAGAGGGGCCGGAGAGCAAAGTCACGGACTGTCCCTTTAATGAGAGTTTGGGGGAGGGGGGGGGGGGCGGCT
>JAFBJT010111019.1:11081-39993 GCA_016785325.1 Chascanopsetta lugubris
GCAAGGCTTGATGACCAAAACCATTCAATTAAACTCCAGGATTGTCTTAAAGACATTCAGATATGGATGACCCAGAACTTTCTACTTCTTAACACAGAAAAAACTGAGGTCATTGTCTAAGGGCCGAAGCACCTTAGTGCACCATTGTTAAATCAGGCAATAACCCGAAATGGGAACAGCCTAGTCCCCTGCTCTACTGTGAGGAACCTGGGCGTTTTATTTGACCAGAACTTATCATTTGACCAATATATCAAACAGATTCAGCCTTCTACTATCTGCGCAATATTAAGACAATCTGAAATATCCTATCCCGATATGATTCAGAAAAACTAATCCATGCCTCTATAACTTCTAGGTAAGTTCAGGAGTCTGATTCTGTCTCTAACTTTAAGGTGAGACTCAAAACTTACCTTTTTGACATAGCCTTTTGTCAAAACTAGATCAGGCGAGACCTGAGTTGAATAGTCCATACTAAGCTGCTATAGGCTCAGACTGCAGGGGGGAATTTCCCATCATGCACTAAGAATGAACACATAGATTGAGCACCCTACCTTCAAATTCTCACCCCTGCCACAAACCCTGTGTCCCTCCTTCTACATTTAACTCAGGAAACCACATGCTCTATCTTGAACAATTTTCAACTGTTTTTCCACTTTTGCTGCCGTTGGGGAAGGAGACAAAGCCAAGACGGTGATGAGGACAAAGACATCCCGAGTCTCAAACCACGAATGATCTGGCAGTGGGTTCTGAAAGTGCGAGCGAGCTGTGACGAACCCGGAGATTGAAAAGACCGAAACAAAGATGGACATTTAATCATTCACGTTTAACCTTTTCTTTTTTTTCCCTCTTAAAAGGGTTTTTTCCCCTGGTAGTTTTTCCTTACCCTTGCTGAGGGTCTAAGGACAGAGGGTGTTACCAACCCTGTGAAACCCTGTGATTTGTCAATGCGGGCTATATAAATGAACTTTGATTTGATTTGATCAGTGTGCTGCTGAGACATATATCTACACATGGGCAACAAGTCACAGTGTAGTGAGGGGGAGGGGCAAAGCACACATGAGCGAAGTGGAGCGGAGCCATGTTTGTTTGCACAGTTACAACCATCAGTATGATTTAAGGGGTGTTGTGTACTAAGCGTAGAGAAGAGAAACTAAAACTTAAAGCTGCAGTTTGTACAATTTTTGTCATTTTCATACTGACATTTTCATGAATTCGTAACAAATAATGTATTATTTTTTACCCATTAAATGAGCCCATTAAAGCCTATTTGCATGAGGAACGTAGCAAATATCTTTAAAGCTTTAATAACAACTGAAGTCTACCATATGTTCTCCCGCATGCTCTAATGGGAAGGGTGAAGGATACAATACGCAACTTCACCAGTAGATGTCACCTAGTCTCAAACACTGCGCCTTTAAGTAGCGATCTCATCATGCAAGTATCCATCAATACCGATACCAACGTTGGTATTGACATTTTAGATCAATCCGCCCACCATTAGTTCAGTGTCTTAACTATCAATCAATTTAGCTGGTGCACCATTCACTAAAAACAAGACATTTGCAGCATGTGATGTGAGAATGAATGTGACTCCATTCATTGTTAACCAGGCGATGGACCATAAACATAATTTTCAAGATGTTACTTATTAGGTGGAATTAATGCATAGTATTGCTTGGAACAGCAATTAGACCAATTAGAGTTAAAAGGGTAAAAAGGCTTATCGGCCACAGACAATTATAATACACTATAAATTAGGCTGTGACTGCCTTTAATTACTTATTTAGAGCTAAAGAAGAACCGCTGTCCTTTCAGATCATTTTGTGAGTATTACATACATTCTCCACTTTGAAAAGTGATTACAATTGCAAAGCAAAGGACCTTGATTTAATTTAAGAAGTGTAATATTCTTGTAAACGTTTTGCAGCCAGTGGAGTTGCCCAGTTCTTCACTCTTTGCAGTGTTGTTTTCTCTGTTTGCTGTGTGAACATTTCAACCATCCAGGTTTCCACCTGTGGCAGAAAACAGATGGTAGCATGGTTGACGGCTGCTTGAAGTCTGCACCGGGTGTGTGACTCAGATCCTAAGAGAAGAAGAATACTGCATGAAATAGGAGTACACTCTGGTAAATGGGATATTGAAGAAGTAGAGCACAAGCAGTGGGGTGATAATGAATGTTCCAGTGACAGAATACTGCCAGAGTTTCGTCAACATCGGCTGCAGCTATTATACAGACAGCCCCTGTGACACTTTTGAGTAATCATAATAAAACACAGCTATTCTCCTCAGCATGCCACCACCACCCGTCTCTGTCACATGGTGACTGATAATGCAGTCGTGAGGAGAGCCATGATCTCCCATTAGAACATGTACGTATGCATATGTATGCAAACTGGGGACTTTAATGGCAAATTAATCTGCGGATTTGCTGGAGCTGTCAGGCTCATTAGCAGTCCTCCAGTCTGTCTCATTAATGACTCGCTGCAATCATGCCCGTGTTATGGCAACCTCTCTCCATCTTTCTTTCAGTCTGCCTCTCACTCAGCATGTGTTCACTGTAATGTTAGTTCACTGGATATTCATTGTGATTAATATTTGATGCATCCACTCGTCCCTCGACGTTTGAAGCCGATAAGAGCGCATGAAATGCATCTGTGGGAGGTCGGTTTACGCAGTTTTTGTTGATGGTTATTACTTAAATGATTCATTAACAGAGAATTAACTTCCAAAACTGGCCTCTCCCACTTCATGTAAAGAGAGTGTATTCATTGTCCTCCTTCTTGTTAAAGGTGCATTTGGCAGCTTTTATGTGATTTGAAATACATTTTTAAGGCCAATTGTACACTCCCAAATTACCTTAAAGGCCCAGTCTGGGACTTTTAGTGCCATGTGGTGGTGAAGCTTGAGTATTACATCTAACTGCAAGCGCTCCGGCTCAGCCCCTCCCTTTCTGAGTGTCAGCAGAGCTACGGTGGTAATGATAATAATAATAATAATAATAATAATGATAATAATAATAACTTCAGCCCCCCTAAAATAGGCCTAATGATGCCACTGTTATCGAGGTCAGATCGCTAACCTACTGTTGGTTAGCCACCGGGCTAACTTAGCTGCTATGCTATGGCCAGCTCCCGGTAGAAGGTCTGAGACCACGAAGAAGCTATGGACGCATACGTGAGCGTTGCTAAAGTGTCATCGGTGACACAATGTCCTTCATGACGCCATCATGTGGCGACGGTTTACATGGCGGCCCCTGTTTAGAGGACCCACTCCTCATAAATAGTAATGAGCCCAATTAAGGGTAATAGAAAAAAAATACATTCGTGATGCATGAAGATTTCTGTATGTAATTGTTTTATAATATTTGTAGAAGTGACAAAAATGACCAAAATGACACAATGCACCTTTAACCTCCAGCATGAACAGTTTGCATTTGATATGTCTCTTTTCTTGATTCTCACACTTGACAAAGTCATCTTGCGGCCCAGATTGGAGCTGCCGTGTGTTTGACCCCCCTGATTTAGATCCAGCCACAATCTTGCATTAATGTTCAGGTCACACGTTTTTTTGTCGACTTATATTTTTAAAGTAGGTCATTGTGGATTCCGACATTTGCTGTCCCCTTGCGGAAGCCAGTATTCTTTACGTTTGCCTTTCTGCGGTGACCGCAGGACATTTTTGTCCAAAATGTGCTGATTTTTATTGGAGTCCATTCTTCTTTCTATCTTGGCGTGCTGTTTCTTGTGCCTCTGGCTGCTTCATGATTCCAAAGCATCTGCTGAAGGTGAGGAGAAGGCAGCCAGGGTTTATGTCTCGCTTCAAAATCAGCAAATCATAAAATTTGCCCAGGGCTCTGCAAACTTCCACTTGGAACTTTAACTATTTTTTTCCCAAGTCAAGATGAAATAACTTGCTCTAACCATTTTACTGCTAATCTGCTCTGACCCCTGGACCTTTAACACCATCACACATATTCACACTGCTTCTGCAGAGACGTGTTCTGAGTTCTGTTGTCTCCACATTTTCCAACATGATGGATTCCAAATATGATGCTCGCTGCTCTGAATCCAGCCTCCTGAGTATTCCTTGCTCCCTGCAGGTGCAGCCTTGTTGAGATGAGGCTGAGGGATCGGGGTGGATCAGAGTGGCTGTAGGGCAGCATCACAATGGAATCAGCAGCGTACACTCGCTATCCTGCAGCTCCAGCCTGTCAAGGTGTCTGCTCTTGCTAATGCCTGAAATGTAAATCCGACTGTTGCCTCTCCGAATGCAGCAGGGAGAGACTCGCCCGGATTCATTTCCTCTCTGACTGCACCGCTGTGTGGGAGGGTTTGGGTTTTGTCGAGAGGAAACATTTGAAAGAGAGAAAGGCCCTCCTGAGGAAATGTGCCAGGTCCAGTGAGCAGGGGAAAATGGGGAGGCTCACTGAGCTCGCAGCCCCCTCGAAAACCATAAGTCGACAACGCCAACGCCTCCTTTGTTTTGTTGTACAATGGAGACACTTGAGCACAGGATTAAAAGTTGAGCATGAGTGCAGAGTTCCCGCATTCATCCCAACATATGTGTGTTTTCTCTCACCTTATATACATTGCATTTGCATGCTAAATTTCTTTGACTATCCACAGGTAGTTGTAGTGTTGAACATCAACATGAGGAAGAAATGTGAAGCCCCTTAGGATCCGTCTACGGGAGAGAAGTGTCCTGAAGCTGAGGCCTGCGGGCAAACTGATTAACATTGGTCAGAGTCGATAAAACAATTTATGTCCTGAAAAGAAAGAGAGCACCGGAGCAGGAGACATTGCACAAGTCAGCAAGGACAACAGAAAACACTGTGAGAGTTCTACAGGAAACGGGTCAGTGATGGCACCAACAACCTCCGAAGGGAAATAGCTAAAGGTACTTTAGTTAGTTGCTAAACTAATTAGTTGTATCAAAACAGATGCCGTTTTCCAATGATTATCAGAGAGCATCAATTTGTTTCTTTAAAATGTCAAACTATCCCAGTGGTCATGTGGAATCTGTGTGTGTCTGTCATGTCTACTTCCTCTTGTCTCCTCTCCCTCGTTCTCCCTCATCTGTGTCACCTGTGTCTGCGTCTCCACCTGACTCCCATCCCCACTGATCGTTATGTGTATTTAACCCCTTCGTGTCCTCCCAATCTTTCTCGTGATATGTCACAGTCTGCCTGCAGTTCGCTGCTTCTTATTCTGCGATCGTGACTCCAGTCTGTTCCAAGTCTCTTCCTGAACAGTCGTTTGTATATTCTGGTCACCGAACCTTGTTTGTTTTTTGGATTTGCCTTTCGCCTGCTCCCTCTTGTATCTTCTACGGTACAAATGAAGACACTCTTATCACAATGCTGACTCTGCGCTTGGGTTCTCTGCCACCTATCCTGACACAGTTCAGGCACCGAATTTGAGAAAGGCTTCCCTGCTTTGTCCTCCAATAAATCTTTAAATAAAGCTTGTGTACACATACATATTTTCATTAAGTTATTTATTCCCTGAGCAGAAGTAGCAGAAAAAGGAAAGTTTTTACGCTTTGTCTGTGATGACTACTTCAGTGCCTCTTGTGGGTTGAAGTCTAACAGGTCAGCCCACACAGTGTACAACAGCTGCTGTGTACAGCCTCATCTCAATCTAAATACTTCCAAACATGACTGTTAAGGTGCTTTAGTGTCATGACTGTCTGAAAGTTTGATTCGTTCCTTGGCTTTATATTTTTCCTGTATTGAAATGAACTCAAAGTTAAGACAGAGATCAACCAAAGAGGGACATCCTCAACCTTTGTGTAATTCAAATCCATTCTTACTCTTACGAGACTTACTTCGTGTAACTGTTGTACAGTTGCAATTTTTTCAGTGCGTCACTTAGTGTCACTGAAAATGAGGACAGCTTATCAATCTCCATTGGTACAAAGGCTAGAAACAGTTACGGGAGATGTTAATGCTCTTCATCCTTCAATGCCGAAAATAACTGATCAATTCAAATTTAGTTAATGAATTGTATTATTTATTTATACATTTATTTGGAGTTTAGCTCGTTGGTAGGGGTGGGGCGGAGGGTTTAGTCTACTTTTCATTAAAGAAACCCTGTTGACCATGCTTTTACCTGAAATGCCAATGACCAACGAAGTGGTCTTAAAAAACTGTCAACCCTCATTTGTCACTTGTTCCTGAAGCTACTTTGAAATTCCTACCTACTTTGTTCATGCAGCTCCAACAATAGCTACGTGTCGATCTATTCACTTCTCTTTCTTTAGGCCTCATGGAACACCCACACTGACTCTTGTGTCTGGCTTATTGTAGATGCTATGTTTGAATTACTGTAATAGCTGTTTTCTGTCTGCTGCGGTCTGTGGAGTTGGTGACCTTGTCTTCTGAACAAACCTCCATAAGCTGATGATTTAATCAGAGCTTCTGTCTGGTGCCTCTTGCATCGCTCTCATAAAGCAAAAATGTCAGAGTACGACTTCCCTTTGGTCTTTTGTTTCAAAGGGGAAAAAAGCTTTCTCTGTTGATTTTCGCTCATTATCACACAGTCTCTTACCATCCTACCACAGACTGTACTTTATAATTAGACACAGATAATTCAAAGAATGATCAAAACTAATATTGATGTGAAGATCTGAAAATAACACCTCAGTCTTATCATTGTTCAGGATCTCATTTGCGCTAAGGGGTTTATGCTCCATGCTTTGATATTGTCATTTTTGTTACCTCCAACACCATTGCCAAGGATGTTAGATTCTTTCCAAAAATCAAGTATGTCTCATTGTTCCACGTGTCATGCGTAACTTCCTCAGCTTTCGCCAATAGATGGCCTCAAAACCTACAGTAAGACAGTCACATGCTACAAAGATATTTTATTGCCCCACCTTGCATAATTATTTGCATAGTCCCTGGAATAAGAGTAACAACAACTGATGCCATTTTGTTCCATTGTGCGCGAACGCTGGACTGACTCTAACGAGGATTCAAATTCAAGTGTCACTTCGAAAAATACTACTAAACAATTACATACGGACATTTTAATGAATTCATAATAACACAATAACCCTGTTTTTTCCCCATTACCCTTAAATGAGCCCCTTCGTGTATATTTACATGAGGTGGGGGCCCTCTCTACGGGGACCATTTACAGTAGCCCAGAGTGGATTGGTTTTCAGAAACAAAGTCCATCCTGTTTTGAACTGCATTACTTTAGCACCATGTGCATGTTTCCAATGGGAAGCAGGCATACACACCTGTTACCTAATAAGTAAACCATCAGTCGGACTAAAAGCTGCATTTATTCGTAGAATTCAGCTTGAACATCATTGTAATACGTTCATTTGATGTTTTCATAGGCTACTGGCAAAAATAAAAACATGAGGCATAAAGAACAAAACTCTACAGTGAATCAACAAAACAGATCTTTCATCTCCTGAGAAGAATTAAAAAGTGTCCAAACTCCATGAAAGTCAACAAATAAGACTGATGTTACCACAGTCTAGGCTGTCGGATGGAGAGGCTGGAAATAGGAAAACAATCCTCGCAGAGCCAGACTGCGCCTTCATCGCAGTAATTATGTTCAGGCAAATGTTACAGACAGATGCTTTTTAAAATAGGCAGCGCCGTGTGCACTTGCTCCATGTGAACACTCTCTCTGCATCATTTAGTCTGCGCTACTGATTCTGAAATATGAAAAGATCCATTACATAAGTAATGGTTAATTTATTTTTGCTCATTGTTCTGCTCTGGCTGTTCAAGATGGCTTTTTATTTGACTGGTGTTGCCACCATTTGTAGTGAGGTTGGGAGGAAGCTGATTAGTGGAAACTAAAGGTGATATTGAAAGCAGCATGAAGTGAAACACAATCCATTTATGATTCCAGAGAGAAGTGGTACTTTGTCATCAACCTCCGACACCTTTTCTCACCCTGTGATATCCACCATGTTTGTTTTGCTCTCTAATGAACAACCTTGCCTGTTTGTACATCTAAAGCAGGGGGTGTCCAGCTGATTTAAGTTCATGGGCCACATGCAGCCAAATTGAATCCCAAGTGGGCCGGACCAGTAAAATCATAGTACGATGACATATAAACAACAACAACTTTATGTCTTCACATACAAAATGTACCAGCAAAGTTGTCAATTAAATGAAAATAGTCTGCCTCAACATTTTAAAATGATCAATGTATCCTGTCTCACACCTCATAATTCCACACAGGGTGTTGATATGCCTTATATCTTGTCAGTTACTATGGGACATAAGGATCCAATTTTTAAATGTAATTCTATCTGTAACAATGGGATTATGGTTGCTGTTCTTTAAGACCATGCAATAAAGCATTTAGAGTAAAGTTAGACTTATTCGTTTTCTTTGATATTACCAACAAAAAGGTCACTCAATTTGACCATAAAAAACAAAGCTATCTATATATCTAAATACATATACCAGTCCACAAATATTGAGGTGATTATACATTTGTAGAAATGTCTGTTCATAATTTTTTTGCAATTATATATATATTATATATATATATTATATATAAAAATATATTCTACAGATAGAAAATATTATGCACCGCACCTTTATAACACGGCGTATTTCTCACAGCCCTCCTCAAGCTGAGACAGGCAGAATTAAAAGAATGAAGACAGGAATGAATTACAAAGAAATGTCCTTTTCAATGATCCTGCTTTTTCATGAGGGTAACCAAAAGAAAGGCCTTGTATAATTGAAACACAGACTGTGCTGTAACATATTGTGTGTGTCACAGAGGTAAGAAGAAAAGCCTCTAATGTGAGAGAACTGAGGAATTCCATATGTGGTGTTCTTATTCTTATGATCCGACTCTGATGGCATTCTGTGTTTGTTATGCAAATATGCCTGGAGGAGGCATGGGATGTAAATGCTTAATCAACCCACAGTTCTTTTATTGTCATATCGACACATGCACACGTAGCACAGTGACACAAAGTCAAAGGAAAGAAACCGAGAACCACTGGTCGCCTTGGCACCTGCTGGCTTGATTTCTGTGAAGTGGAAAGCTAATCCAGACGGAATGTTGCACTTTATCTGTGAGTGGCTTTGCTCTTTATTACCTGAAATGTTTCCTTCACTTCACACACCCCTGTTATCAGCTGCTGTGGTGGATCCCGGGAACATTTCTGATGAAGCAACACATGTGAGAGGCCTTATGTGCCGACTCTCTGACACATTCATGTTGCACTTTTAACTCACCGCACTAAATAAGGCCGTTAGTCTTGGTGGAGACAAGTGAGATGTCTTTTAAATTGAGCCTCCCCTTTAAACCTCCCGCAGTCACTGTGTGTGTGTGTGTGTGTGTATGTGTGTGTGTGTGTGTGTGTGTGTGTGTGTGTGTGACATGCCGCACTTCATTACCATACCCAAAGAACATGTGAGTGTGTGGACGTTATTTGCTCCATGTTGGGGAACAAACTGACACTAAACATAGAGAGGATCCGAATGCAGTTGAAAATGATGACTGAGGAGCACATTCTATGCCCCTCAGCCTCTTTTTTCTAAAATGGCAGTGACACTGGAGTGAAAATAAAGATGTGGTGGAGGACAATATGCTGTGGCTCTGATTTTCCTATGGTCCTCTGGTGCAGCATGAAGTTTGCTGCATGCGCCTGACATTTCCAAACACATTTCACTGGGCTTAAGAGAAAGGACCTCTGATGAGGGGACAGCTGAAGACGGGGAGTTTTGACAGTTTGGGAATGCACACACACACACACACACACACACACACACACTTATCTGTCATCAACAATTCAAAAGGGAGTTGGTGTGCGTGTTCTTCCCTGCAGAGTTAAAGGTACAGTGAGTAAGATTTGGTGACATCTACAGGTGAAGTTGCATTGTGTATCCATCACCTCACCCCTCCCATCCAAGCATGCAGGAGAACCTATAGTAGCCCTGGGTTGTCTATTAAGCTTAAAAGATGCTTACTACATCCAATCTGGGCTCTTGTAAAATCATGGTAGCCCCCATAAGGAGGATCCGCTCCTGATGAAAATGTACATTAAAGGGCTCATTTGAGGGCTATGTAAAAAGCAAATCATCCATTGAGGTGACAAAACTTGACCAAAAACGTACACACTGTACCTTTAAATATACTGTCATAATGTTGGAGTTTCATAAAATACGTTGTTAAACATTCAGAAAAGTGCTTTAATGTGCGAGAGTATATACCGGTAGCCATTTCTGTCTGGCAGGGGTAGCAATGATGGGATTTGGTCCCGGTCCAGGTGCCGGGAAACCTACTACCCAACTGTCGAGTGTCAAATTTTGGAACTGACATTGGCTTAAATGTCCACAGCTGGTTTTCTAAAGTCAACATTCACAGTGATATTGTCCTTGTGTTTGACTTTGAGATGTGTGCTGTATGGGTTCTCAGCGCCAGCACGCTGAGAAGACAACTCTTTCAAAAGCTTCAGCTAACCAGGAGAGTGAGGGATTGTAAAGAGGGCTTTAAATACATGAGCTATTGTTGCCACTTTGCTGATTCATATAAGTGAACTGCAGTACTGTATCTAGAGGGCTCGCAGCAGATGTAAACAGGGTCTTGTAACCGGAGAAAAGTCGTTAGATACACTATTAGGTCATGAAAAAACGCACAATGTCATTAGACTGAATGACTCACGTACTAAATCCACAGTGCATGAGGGACATTGCTTTACTTGTGTCAGGGTTTGAACAGGAAGAAAAGAAAACGTGATATCACTTGGCTTGCCAACAGTTTGGCTATGATAACAAGTCCACCGAGTGAACTCTGCAGAAGGACACAGGGGCAAGAGTCAAAAAGGGGCTTTCTGTTTCCAAGCTCGTTTGCTTGTTAACAGGCAAAACTGAGGCTGGACACAAAGGCTATAGCTGATTAATTGGTACACAGTTCTCATTCATCCAGGTCATGGTAAATTGTCATGGTTGCAAAGTACAAGGTGTATGCTGGCAACTGGACTTGGGGATGGGTGATTTGCCAGAAATAGATACCATCTGCTTATAAAAGGTAATGATTATTTTAGATTTTAGAGAAGTGGCCAAGAGTAGATTTAGACTCCAGATGCCTCGTGGCTTAGTGCGCTCCCCTGCCATATTGTCACATAACTTTAGCATATTGTCACATAACTTTAACATATTGCCAGGAAACTGTTATAACAATGAGGGGTTTGACAAATGTCTTTATTTAGATGTTAGATTAACATATTTGTGAATGTAATATAACGTTTCTTATTTCCACAACTGAATGAATGATTAAAGATATTTTCACATCCATCAAGTCTAATACACTTAAATCACAATCTGGATCCAGCAAATCAAGCTTTTCCCAGCAAAAATGAATTAATTGTAATGTGTTTGTCAGTTTATCAGTGAGATGGCGGAAGAAAAAGCCACCACAAGGCTACATTTCAATTTGTATGTATTGCTTTAGATTTGGGGTTAATGTCCAGAAAGGCTGAAAAAGACTGCATATATAGACAATTAACATCAAATAATAATAAAAAAGCATTTTGTAATACATCACACAGAGTTTATGGAATGGCATGCAGTGCAGGACAATTAGTTTAATATTCTAATGACGCAGATCTTATTATTGACTCTCCAGTTGTTTTCTCAACTGTTTTGGGGTTGCCTCTCCGTCCCTTCCATCTCAGTCCAGTGCAAACAGGGTGACTCTGAGGTTAATGGAAACTTGATGGGTTTTTCACACTGTATAGAGCAGCTGGAAGCTCTTTCCAAAATCCCACTGAGGGGCTGTTCTCCATGCCCTCGCACCAGCCTCTCTGCTACACTAGCCTCAGTGGTGAAGGCTGAATGTGCAGAGAGCACGAGAGGACACTGACGGACAGACAGTCCTCACATTCACACACTCCAAACTCCAAGAAATAGGCACAATGGGCATTATTTAGGTTTTTCGCTGAAGAAAGGTCCATGCTGCTGGATCTCATATTTCATGAAAAAGAATCCCTGCGCTCTCTGCTGGTTTTCTGCCAGCCCTCATGGCCTGTCGGCTCCAATGTGCGTGACGTTTATGTGATCCAGCAGGGCCATAGAGACACAATGCCCTCTGAGGATGATGGGTGGTGAGTTTCGTGACAGCTGATGCTGATTTCCTTTTGGGGGAAAAAGGCACTTTGGATTTGAGGTGGATGTTATTTTTCAGATGCAGGGTTCGTGGTGCAAGTGACAGAAACAGCCTCAGATTCACAACAACACCCCCCCCCCCACACACACACACACACACACACAAACTGTGATCTCATCTCCCAAGGATCTAAGACAGTGTTAGGTCACGTTTGGCCTGGGTGTTTGTAATATTGGATCAGGACAAACTGACAGTGATGATTCTCAGTGTTGGACAAAATCATCAGTCTATATGTAACACACTTTGGGGGGGGCGGGGGGGGGGGTTGCTACATATCCTCAATTACAATGCAAAAGTTGAGATTGACCATAGCATGTCGGCAAATGGACTATAGCTACTAGTTCATCAGCTACAGTATGAGTTATAGGCCCGGTGTGATCAATTGACCCATAGACCTTCTGCACTCTTCTGTGGTCTGACATTTTCAAATAGAACACCACAGGCACAGCATGTGATGGAGAGTTGCCAGTGTGCTGCCCCCTGGTGGTGAAAGGTTTGAGATGAGCTAAAAACCTCCTGCTGTGACGTGTGTGTTTGAACTATTTAAAATGCGAGATTGGTTTATTTTATCAGCGCCGAGTTCGGAATTGCGTCGTCGGAGCGAGCGCGGAGCAGAGATCAGAGAACACGGGGCGCGTTTTATTGTTTGACTCTGCTCCGCTGAGTTCTTATCGCGAGCAGAGAGACGGCGAGCGCCGCGCTATCTCCCGCCACAGTGGATGTGTGGCTCCGGAGCGACAGTTGTGTTTGCTCATATCGCAGCCTGTCAGGGCTTCGGCCTTCGCTCAGACGCTGCCGCGCTGCTCTGCGGAGTTTCAGTCCAACGGACAGATGCTGACATCAGATACGACCAACATCTGGATGAATACGCAACCGAACACAGACGGAGAACTTTGAACCCGTGAGGTTCCACAGAACGGCCCCGACACAAACCCTCGCATCCGTCTTGATTTCTACTTTACTTACCTCCTGTGCTTTTGTCCATAGTCTGGCATCCGTGATGTCATTCGTTGGTTTCTGCAGAGTGCAACTGAAGCAAATTGTGGGCGTGTCCCTTGTCGATTTCTTGCATATTATCATTATTATTACGACTGAGTTTTAATGTTTTTGAATTCAAATGCAGCAAAATGAGTGTAGAAAGGGGAGACGTCGGTCTGTAGCATCGCCACCTGCTGGTTGTCTTTGTTTACTTGTTTTCCTGAACCATCTCTTCTTTACATACATTTGAGAAGTTCAACATGTTCCTCTGTAGATTTGGGTCGCGGCCCTTCATTCAGGGGTGTTGGTGGGTCCCGAACCCAGACCAGTCGAGAACCGCATGAGATTTGAGAGTGGAGAACAGAATCTTCAGACTCTGACTTCGTGGACAGGAGAACGTTGTGTGTGTCCAGGTGTGTGAGGTGTTGATGGAGGATAAGTGAGAAGCAGAGAGAAAAGGCAGCATCTCCTCCTCCTCCTCCTCATCTTCCTCATCCTCCTCCTCCTCCTCCTCCTCCTCCTCCCTCCTTCTCGTGTGGAAGCACAAGGCCACAGCAAGGACGTGATAACACCTGAAAGAGCCTCTTTGTCTGAAAGTGGGACGAACAACATGAGGGAGACTGATGAAGCTGCACAGGCTGAAGACTGATGGCTTCAGCCTTCGGCTGCTGCTGCTGCTGCTGCTGCTGCTGCTGCTGCTGCTGCTGCTGCTGCTGCTGCTGCTGCTGCTGCCACAGACACTCTAACACACAGACCACAGTATTATATAATATCCCTCAATGCGCTGATCAGCTACCTTTGTTAGTTCAGTTCACCAGATTAGACTCAAATCAACCAGGCATCACGAAGGCGTCTGACGTGGCCTCAGCTCAGACCCGGACTGTTTCCCGGGGGCCAATCAAACTTTGTTACATATTCCACCTGCCGTTATCGTTCCATGAGATTATTGAAAACATCTAATGGGCTGTTTAATGATGTATTATCTATATCATCTTAGATAACGACTCCAAACACCATCGTATCAAGAAACTCAAACGTAAAATGAGGAAAATGATGGAACATTCTGCGCAAAAAGAAAAGAGTCAGACTCCTGAATGTTGGAGCTCCAGTATGGATGCTCCACATTATTACCCCGATCACCGGCTCTGCCCTCGGATCCAGGATGTTTTGGCTTCACGGGCAGACGTGCAGAGATGTCACTGTTTTGTAAATACAGTCCAATGACCGGAGGCAGAGTGGATCATCCAGGAGCATGAGGGGGCGTGGCCTGACCCTCGGCTCCACGTTTTGGTGTCCGTCAGACTCTGGGACTCGGAGGACGTGACTGACCGAGGCTGTTCAATCACTTCAAGTCCTTATTCACAGTTGCAGAGAGGCTGATTTCATATTCATAATATTTGTACCTGTTGAATTATTATGTAAAATAACCCCCCCCCCTCCACCCCCCCGGGGGGTAAAAACACAGAGAAATCATACTGTCATGGATTCTCCGCGTGAGCTCTGGCAAATGCGCAGCTCACAGGCGACATGTACATGTAAATAGTGATGACTGCGGTTGTGAGGGTGTTTGTTATTCAGACTTCATCCGTCCTGTGTGCAGATGATTACAGTTGTATGTCACAGTGACTCGTCACAGCCTCACAGACACTAAACACTCCCTCTCTCTCCTGTTGGAATACAAAGGAAGGTCACACACACACACACACACACACACACACACACACACACACACACACACACACAGAGTTACAGTACAATCCCAGCACTGTACAAATCGACTGATAAAGAACGCGCTGAATTACATATGTATGCAAATATTAGGAGAGAAATGAAAATCATTTCCTCTCCTGCGCACATAGAAATGTGTTTGCACAGGTGAACGAGTGATTGTGTTCTCAGCAGTAACACGTTCACAGATCCACAACCACGCTGGTGTTCCAACCTCGACAGCAGTCTGGTTTCGGGGAGCCTCCGTTAACCCTCGGTGACGAGCCCAAGAATTTAGGCTAAACGCACATTCAGCAATATAAGGGATGAAATTTAAGAGTGAGGACGTTACAATGGAGGAAATAATCTGCACTCTGGATTAATATCGGCAGAAAGATGGAAACCGGGATCAGACAACGGTGAAGGTGAAGTCAGACCCCAAGGCCCGAGAAAGCACGCTACTAAAAAGTGTCATGTAGGAGATTTAAAGTCGGAGATGCAGCTCGTCGGACAGATTCCTCCTCGGGGAAGTCGTTCCAAACTCTGGAAATCCTGAGTGAACACATCCTGACTTTTTCCAGCCGTTTTGAAAACGCTCCCGAGCAGCTGACTCAGCGTTTGCATGTCAACATACAGGAGTGTCTGTTCAGTTCATTTTCATGTCCTTTCAATCGCTAACTCACAGGAACGGAGCAGAGCCCAGTTGAATTCCTATGTTTATCTGAGTTGCCTCTTAAAGGTGGTGACCTCTAGAGGTGAGATTGCAGGTTGCATCCATCACCTCCCCCTTTCTGAACATGCGGTTTTGATTAGAACTCAAAAGATGTTGAGTGTGTCCACTCTGAGCTACTGTAAAAACATGGCGGCGCCCGTACAGAGGAGCCACTCATGTACATATACATTCATGCGCTCATTTAAAGGGAAACGTACATGTATATATACACATCAATAAGTTGTCTGGTTATGTCGACATAACTCTGTTAGCTTCCACATTTTGAGATTTATACGTAGCACTGAGTGATTTCGCGGTTTTCAGCAAATGGAGAAAGCAAATTTAGGGGCGTGTCCAAATACACTTGCAAGTCAGAGGGGCTGTAGATAGTTTGATGATCCATCATTCTGCTGTTTTGTGTGGAACTGGTGATAAAGCCGTCAGATCGACATCTCTCCTTCCCTCCAAACGCCAGAGGTGGCTCAGGATCTGCTTCCTCATCGTGTCGGGGGAACACGAAGCCCCTCAGCCTGCTGCTGCCTGTAGGATCCTTATCAGCGAGCTGGGGCAGGCGTCGGGGGCGGGGGGGTGGGGGGGGTGGGAAGGGGGGTGTAAATCACACTGTAAATCACAGCTGCCCCAATGGAGGTGAATCCTTCACAGCCTCCAGGGCAGTTTGGAGAAATGTGAGGGGCAAAGATCATCTTTGGTTATTAGCCGTTTTTAAAGCTTTAACAAAGTAAATGTCAGGCTCCACTGATCCAGTTCTCTAGTTATTTAAAGGTGCAGTGTGTAAGATGTGGTGACCTCTAGAGGTGGAGTTGCATGTTGTGTCCATCACCTCACCCTCACTCTTCTGAACGTGAGGAGAACCTGTGGTCGACTTCAGTTGTTAAAACTCAAAAGATGTTTAGTTTGTCCACTTTTACTGTTGTAAAAACATGGCGGCCCCCGTAAGAGAGGAGCCACTCCCCATGTAAATGTACATTAAAGGGCCCATTTTAGGGTCAAGGGAAAAACTAAAACATTAACTTGATTTTAAATGTGATTGCCATCTTTTTAGAAGTGACTAAAATGACCGAAAACGTACACACTGCACCTTTAATGCGCTCATTTACCCGAATGGGGAAAAATAAAACACTCGGGTGATTATAAATTCATGAAAATATCAGGTTGTTATTGTTTTGTGATATTTTTAGAGGTGAAAGAAGTGAGTGAGATCGTACACACTGCACCTTTAAGGCCTTATCTCAGTTTACTCGCTCGCTGACAAAATCTGGATGCGCCATCTTCAGGAGATGAAGGTTCCACATACCATGAAAGTCACGATACGCTCTTGTTGTGAGGAATCCAGAGGAACATGGGACCTCTGTCTTAATCCAGCTTCATCTCCCGGGACTTCACCCGTCAACGGTTGGAGGAGCTAAAGAGACGGAGCAGGAATCTGTGCATCACTTCCTCCCGATGCTGTCAACATAAACTACTGAGGGGGGAGGGGGGAGGGGCTTTTATGACTGACGAGATGCTATCGCTCACCCATTTATGATTCGAATGTAAACAAAGAATCCGGGCTCTGCAGCAGGGGTGTCAGCAGAGGTTCAACGTGATTGGTGCAGTAAAACAGTTTCAGGGCTTTCACGGTGTTTGTTTAACCCCTTCATGGTGATTCAGGGCCGTTAAAGTTTAAAGATGCAGATAACATCGACCGGACGCCTCACACCGAACCCAGGGGTGTCGAACCCATTCGCAGCCGTCTGGTTGCTCTTCGGGGGCCGGTTTGAATGCTGCCTACTACTTAACACATCGTCAACTAACTGCCCTCATGTCTGATTATTATTCATTCAAGTTACAAATATTGAAGATGAATTTACATGTGAAAATGTAAACACACTGAATATATTGATACACGTTAAATGTAATGAACTAGAGTTTGTGGTTACGCTTTAGACTATTTTTAGACTCATTTGAATGTGTGTGTGTGTGTGTGTGTGTGTGTGTGTGCGCGCCTTTAAGCTCTCATGGTAAGTAGTAAAAGTGGACGTACTAAACATCTTTTAAGTTTTAACAACAACTGAAGTCGACCACAGGTCCAGAAGAGTGAGGGTGAGGTGATGATGCAACACGCAGCTCCACCTCTAGAGCTCGCCACATCTCACACACTGCACCTTTAATTGAAGCAGCAGTTTTCAGAGCGTGTGTGCACACGTCTGTTTGAGTGACACGTTTCAAAGTCAACACAAACTTTAAGTAGTAGCTCGTATTCAGCACTTAGCTTCGCGCTCTGAAGTCAGGCATGTCGGCAAACAGTTAGACCACGCTCACCCCCCCCCCCCCCCCCCCCCCCACCCCCCTCACCCCTGTGCGTGGGCCTGACCTCTGACCTCCACCCCAGCCTTGTTAGGTGAGAGAGTGGAGGAAGTGAAGGGGCTGACGGACGCCGTGACAGGCTGAGGGAGGAGGTCAGCTGAGGACTGAGGTCCCGCCCCCTGAGGTCCCGCCCCCTGAGGTCCCGCCCCCTGGAGCCGCCGTCCATCACTGCACCTGCCGACGGCTCCGACCCGACGTGTGGACACAGTTTCCCTCTCGGCGTCCATCGATACGGAGGCGACAGGCTGGAACGTGAACAGGAACGTCACGGGGGAATTACCTGCACAACGAAGTCTTTGAGATCAGGTACGACAAGTAACAGCAGCCTTGTCTGTTTAAGAATGAGACATCACGGAAAATGGAATCCCCCCCTCCCCCCAAAAGAATTTATCTTCATTTTATGTTTTGAATAAACGAGAGCGACGTCCATGATTTACCGTCTTTGCCTTTATGTTGTCAGTCTCGAACCAGGTCAACTCTGCTTTGAGTTGAGTTTTCATTGCACCATGTGGGAATCACATGTGAAACAACGTTTCTCTCATTCAAATAAATCTGCCTAAAGGGCCAGTACGCAGTTTACAGTCGCCCGGAATGGACAAACTGAGCATATTTCAAAATTGTATCAGTCATTGACATCTAAGGTACATTCTCCGTTCAGCTGCAACATGCAACTTTACACGAGATGCCACTAAATCCTACACACTGTACCTTTTAAAGGTGCAGTGTGTATGATTTCATTCATTTTTGTCACTTCACTTGGTCGAGAAAAATATTACAAAACAGTTACGTACTTCGAATTTTCATAATCGCCTAAATGTATTATTCTTTCCTACTATCCTTAAATGAGCCCATTAATGTCTATTTACATGCTGCCATCTTTTTACAGTAGCCCATAGTGGACATGCTAAACATGTTTTGAGTTTTAATGACAACTGAAGTCACTTGATGTCACTAGATCTTACACACTGCACCTTTAATTCTGCCTTATAATGTCCTACTGCGCTACTGGACCACCTTGCGTTTCAGTTCCGTCATTAAAGGTACAGTGTGTAAGATTTGGGTCATTTTTGTCCCTTTTTAATATCTGACAAAACAATGACATACTGACAGATTTTCATGAACCTGTCATCAAGATAATGTTATCTTTTTTTCCCCCCATGACCCTAAAATGCCCCCTACCCTCAAACTCAGATGTCAGTCACGCACTAGATAAATGACTTTGCCTTTGCCCGGTTTCAGACGCTCGAGACAGCGGCGCGCCGTGGTGGGGATCGCCAACCGGACGCACCCCTTCCTCACCACCGCCCCCAGCCCACCCGGGGGCACGCACCTCCCCGAGGAGGAGGACGAGGAAACCTTCGACAAGATCGTGGTCACCGTGCGCAGCAAAGAGTCCAGCGTCATCTCCAACCTGCGCCACTTCACCAGTTACCAGATCGAGATCCACGCCTGCAACGACCCGCTGGACCCCTCCCGCTGCAGCATGGCGGCGTACGTCAGCGCCCGCACCATGCCCGAAGGTACGGGGACCAGAGAGGTAGCGGCGCTCAGGCCGTTTATTATAACCTCATGTCTTGTAAACACAATCTTGGCGAGCGACCATCAACACCGCCACCTGCTCCTGCAGCACAGAAAAATTAGAAATAGCACCTTTTAAAGTCCCACCGCAACATCTGGTTTCAAACATTTACATAGAACTATGGAGGAAATTACAGGCTTTTATGGGATGTCCCTTTGTTGGTCATGCTAACTGTGCACCTCCATAGGGTTCCCCCCCCCCCCCTCACAGTGTTGAGGCCATGGATGTGTTTACAAGAGCTGGATACAAGAAACGTGGTGAGCTTTGAAGCAAGTAAAAAGACATAGTGGCCAAACAGCGGTACTGAGGCTTCGATTCGGCCCCAAAAACGATTTCCTTACACTCAGATGAGAGATGAGATGCTTCATTTATTTATCTTTTTCTATTTCTTTAATTCTTTATTTTCTTATTTTGTTCGATATAAAACTGTCTTGGAATTTTATTTTGAAGGAAAAAAAGAAATAGACTAAATGAGTATGGAAAAATGTGAATATTATATATAAAGATATATAAAATATAAGTTGATACGAAAAAACAAGACTCCGCCTCCACTACTGTATCCACCTCTTATGACACATCCACTGCAGAGCCATACAGCAAACTTCCTGCCGCCGCCCCACAACCATGTCACTGCCGTGAATCCAGCCTCCTGCTCATTATCTGTCTTCCACTCCAATAAAATCCTCAAATTAAAATGCATTTAATTTAATCACTTTTATGTTTTTGAACCCACAGATAAAGCCGATGACATCACAGGTCAGATCGTTTACGAGGTGAGCGAGAACTCCGTTCACATCACTTGGCAGGAACCTGCGGCTCCTAACGGCATGATCATCCTGTACGAGGTCAACTACAAGAGGCTCGGGGACACCGAGGTGAAGGAACACGCACGCACACACACACACACACACACACACACACACACACACACACACACACACACACACTTTATTGCTCTTGTGAACGTAGTGATGTGAGCGGCCGGGTCAGCGGGTACATAGGTTCACAGTGAGTTCACGCACATATAAACTCCCAGAAAGCACTCTTCATATTTCCCCTCCTCATTTGAGCAGAGGCCCGGTCGTAATGAAAGACAATTTAACAGAGAACCGGATTAGATGGATCCATTTTAGAATTATGTGAACAATCAATTCCCATAAACAAGAGCCGGGCTTATTACCCGACTGGTGTTTTGAAAGTTTGGCTTTTGCTCTCGCTAATGTCTTTTGTTTGATAAGCTAAATGGAAAAGTAATTATGCCATAGCACCATGTTTTAGTTGCCATGGCGACGGAGGGGGTCTCGGAAACATCCTGCGGACGGTTGTTTGGTGTGGAAAACAATAAAAAAAACAGATGTTTCCGCAGTGGAAACAAACGGTTTGAACGTGGGAGAGAAAAGAGTCATAAAGTGTTATTTAAAACATGATCTTTAAAACAGGCACATTATGAGGCAGCTGTTTGCTGCGCCATGTCGTCGGGCCTTTTGTTGTCCGCTCCCTGAGGCCCAGTGTCACTCTCCTGCAGGAGCTGAATTACTGCGTATCGCGGAACATGTACAAGGCGACCAAAGGCTGCAAGCTGAAAGTGGTGCATCCTGGGAACTACACTGTGAGGATCCGGGCCACGTCGCTGGCTGGGAACGGATCCTGGACCGAGCCCACCTACTTTTACGTCCAGGACGCAAGTGAGTGTCCGTCTGCCCGGAAGTCGGCTCACATCAATCATCTGAAAAAATTCCTCCGCGTCTGAACAGAGACCTAATGTTCTGGCGGGCTGTGTTGAACAGGCGATCCTCTGTACATCGTGAAGATCATCATCGGACCGGTCATCTGCTTCGTGCTGCTGCTCTTTGTGACTGTGACAGGATTCGTCCTCTTCAAGAAGAAGTAAGAGGATGTTTTTTCTCTGTTAAAAAAACAGATTGGTTTTGAGATTTGAAGATGTTTTGTCAACGTATTTATAAAAACGTCTTTTGCATTTTTAGTCAAACTCAAGGGCCGAGTGGTCCCATCTACGCTTCTTCTAACCCGGAGTACCTCAGCGCTAATGACGGTAAGCGACGTTTTTGACATATTTGGATTAAGGATGTGGAAGCTGAGAGTTTGTAGATAGAAATATACCTATTCTATCTAGAATAGATAGATTATCTGGGTTTATTTTCCGCTTTTTTATTCTATTGAAGATTAAGATTAATAAATAGTCAATTAGGTTGGGAAATGGTATTTTAAATCATTCTTCGTTGTATTTACTCAGTAATTATTTCAGCGCACGTTTAGTACGCCTTTGTCTTAGCTTAACAAATCTTCACGGAGCTTAAGTTATTTATTATATATTGTATTGTATTTTAATCGAATTTTGAATGTCTGATTTTTTGATAAAAAAATGTGATACTTAAATAAACCATGTGTCGAGTTGTTGTGAAGATTTCCATTTTAATTCTAAATTCATATCGATCCATTAACGACTAATAATCAACACTGGCACCATCTGTTCACCCCTGCTGCTGACCCTCTGCATCAGGGGGTGTTCTAACTGGCCTGCAGTAAATTATGAAAATATAATGGAATGTGGCCCACCTGAAATTTGCCCATGACACGATCGTACCCCTTAGCTTTTAACACTAGGTGGAGCCAGTGCATAGTCGTCCGAGTTTGCCTTCCCGAGCACCTGCTGCTCAGTGGATGGAGCAACTGCCAAAGGGTGGCAGGTTCGAATCCATCCGTCTGCCTTGTGTTCGCAGTGTACGAGGAGGACGAGTGGGAGGTGGGCAGGGAGAAGATCAACATTCTGAGGGAGCTGGGCCAGGGCACCTTCGGGATGGTCTACGAGGGCATCGCCAAGGACATCATCAAGGGCGAGTCGGAGACCCACGTCGCCGTGAAGACGGTGAACGAGTCGGCCAGTCTGAGGGAGAGGATCGAGTTCCTGAACGAGGCCTCGGTCATGAAGGCGTTCACCTGCCACCACGTGGTAAGCACCGAGAATCCCCTCCCCTCGTTAAACGAGTCTCTGAGCTGCTCGATAAACCGACGCACCGCGCTGGTATTTACCACCCGTTGGAGTTATTAGACTCGGGTCTGGATCGGGAATAGTATGTACAAAATGTACCATCGTGTGCAAACACCACACCTCTCCTGCATTTAAGTATGCGGAGCACAGCTGCTTCACCTTGTGGCAGCTCTCGCCGTTGCATAACACCATTACCAGCAGACTGCCCTGACACAAACAACATCTCCCCCCCCCCCCTTTCAGGTGCGTCTGCTGGGGGTCGTGTCAAAGGGCCAGCCCACCCTGGTGGTGATGGAGCTGATGACCCACGGAGACCTGAAGAGCTACCTGCGCTCCCTGCGGCCCGATGCTGAGGTAATCAGATTACATTCCTGTCTAACATATTCAATCTGAAACCTTGTTTTAGGCCATTTTCTTCAATTGCGATGTTAAAATGTACATATTGTTACTGTGATATCAGGTTATTTGTGAATTTGCCTTAAAGGTGCAGTGTGTAAGATTCGGTGACATCTACTGGTGAAGTTGCATGTTGTGTCCGTCGCCTCACCCTTCCCATGGGAGCATGCAGGAGAACCTATGGTGGCCCTCAGTTGCCATTAAAGCTCAAAAGATGTTTAGTCCATCCACTCTGGGACACTGTAAAAACATGGCGGCCCCCATAGGGTGGACCCGCTCCTGGCGTAAATATACATTAAAGGGCTCATTTTAGTGTGATGTAAAAAAACAAGTCGTACATTTGTAAAAATGTCGATATGATTGTTGTTGTAATTCTATTTCTATAGACAGAAGTGACAAAAATGACCGAAATCTTACACACGGCACCTTTAAAGAATCTAATTAGAATCCCCCGCGTCCCTGCCCCTTATTTAAAACGGCCTCCTCGTCTTCCTCAGAACAACCCCGGCCGTCCGCCCCCCACCCTGAAGGAGATGATCCAAATGGCCGCTGAGATCGCAGACGGCATGGCTTATCTCAACGCCAAGAAGTTCGTCCACAGGGACCTGGCGGCCAGGAACTGCATGGTGGGCCACGACCTCACCGTCAAAATAGGAGGTGGGTTTCATTTGGAAAGGACTGTATTGACGGTCTGTTTACGTTGGATAAGTTCGTTAATTACCACTCTGTGGCCGGGGGGGGGGGTGCTGTTTACCCTCGAAAACACCCATCCAGAGGATGCCCCCCTCCCCCCAAAAAAAACCAACCTCATCTTCGAATAACACTGTCGAAAGCTACCGTACCCAAGCCGATGGAAACAGTCTGAATAATTATTCATTGTTTTCCTCCTGTAGTTCTTATATAAGGTGCCACTAATTCCGTAGTTATATAATCTGCAGATTGAGGTTTTAGTAGCTGCTGTAATCCAGAGATGCGGGTCAACCGTAGCTCAGCAGGTGGAGCAGGTCGTTGACCCTCCTCTGCTCATAACTGGCTTATCTCAAACCACAATATTATTATTATTATTATTATTATTATTATTATTCAGATATCCAGCAGCCGCTGGTTTTGAACGCATGCGACTCTGAAAGTAGATCTTCATTCTCGACTTTCACCTCTTCCTTCCTCTCAGACTTCGGAATGACCAGAGACATATACGAGACCGACTACTACCGCAAAGGAGGGAAGGGTCTGCTGCCCGTCAGGTGGATGGCGCCCGAGTCTCTGAAGGACGGGGTCTTCACCGCACATTCAGACTGCTGGTCAGTGACGCATGTGATGTGATGTATTGGGACTGTTTTTTTCAAAGGTGCACTGCGCAAGATGTTGGGCAATTTTTGTCACCTCTAATAAATAAACAGTTACATGGAGACGTTTTTACCGACGTATGATCACCTCAGTGTGTGACATGACCCTCAACTGAGCCCTTTAATGTATATTTACACCAGGAGCGGGTCCTCCCTATGGGGGGCGCCATGTTTTTGCCATGGCCCAGATTGGGGGGGGGGGGGGGGGGGGGGGGGGCGCCATGTTTTTACAGTAACCCTGAGCGGACGCACTCTTTTGAGCTCTAATGACAACTGAGGGCCACCGTAGGTTCTCCTGCAGGCTCGGACGGGAAGGGCGATGGTGATGGATCCAATAGTCAACTTCACCAGCAGACGTCGCCCCACCTCACACACTGCACCTTTAAATGTTAATGCCGCCGGCTCATGCACGTGACAGACAACACGACGCACAACAGGTTTTACCCATCAGGTGTTTTTGTGCTGAGCTGATGAGGAACAAAACAAACCCTCACCGATGATTCATCTCCTCTTGAGCAGAATAACAACCACATTACTGATATTAAATGTGAGAGCACAGCCTAACCGATTTTTATTCCATGTTGTTTATCGGCGCCGCTGCCGCCGCCCTCGCCAAAAAACCTCCTCCTCCTCCTCCTCCTCCTCCTCCAGCATCAAGTGTTTACGGACAGCTCCGCTCTGTCAGGTGTCTAATTGGCTTGTCCTCATTCTCCCCGCGTTCTCTGTTGTTTTCTCTCCTCCGCCCGGCGCCCAGGTCGTTCGGGGTCGTGCTGTGGGAGATCAGCACGTTGGCCGAGCAGCCGTACCAGGGTCTGTCCAACGAGCAGGTGCTCAAGTTCGTGATGGACGGGAGCTTCCTGGACCGACCCGACAACTGCGCCGACAGACTGTGAGTACACGGAGCGCGGCTGCGTGAGAAGAGGCGTTGGAAAAACTGTGATTTCTGAGGTTAAAGGTGTAGTGTGCAGGATCGATGGGGTTGGCGTTAGTAGACACGCCAGTCAAGGTTGGCCCCTCCCCCTTTCCCTGCTCAGCATACACCGCTCTAGCTGCACTATTGTAAGGACAGTTGCTGTAGTGAGGACTACTTCAGGTTGACCGTTTAAATGATTTAATTCTGTGCTTCCTGTTTAATGACATTTTTGTTGATTGATTATCGATCAGGCTGATTATATTTGATCAATATTTCGTATTCTTACTATTGTATGTGTCAAAATTTAATTTTACTCACCAACAATAACAATTATGAATTTGGGAGTGCTCTGTTTTGGCCCTGCTGCAGCTGTGTCCCACCTGATGTTTTCATTCTCCATAATCACTAAAGGCTCCGCCCACAACACTATCTGATTGGCTGGATGTCAGGTTTTTCCAACTTTGAAATGCAAAAATTCTGTTTGACCAGTTTTAATGAATTGTTTGTACCTTGTTTTGTTATAGAACTCCAGGCATCTATTTTTTGTTTTACTGATTGTTTTACTAAAAAAATCTATTTGTTGATTGTTTATTAGGTGTAGAAAGTTGAAATGTTTGAATCAAGGTTTGAAAACCTCTGAACTGGTAGCGGCCACACTGAAATAACCGACGGCTCCACGCGAAATAATCCCATTCTCACAGTAACCGAGAGCTCCCCGTCTCCGTCTCTCCACCCAGACACAACCTGATGCAGATGTGCTGGCAGTACAACCCCAAGATGCGGCCCACCTTCCAGGAGATCATCGAGATGCTGCGCGAGGACCTGCACCCGTCCTTCCAGGACGTCTCCTTCTTCTACAGCGAGGACAACAAGCCGCCCGAGACCGAGGACTTCGACCTGGACATGGAGAACATGGAGAGCATCCCGCTGGACCCGTCGTCCTACTCGCAGCGGGAGCAGTGCTCGGACAGGGACGAGGCCTCCTCCATGGGGCTGAGGGGCAGTTACGAGGAGCACCACATCCCCTTCACACACATGAACGGGGGGAAGACCAACGGACGGATACTGGCCCTGCCGCGCTCCAGCCCCTCCTAACATTACCAGGCGCAAGACACACAGCGACGCTCTAGATTCAAAGCTATATTTTTTGTCTTTCGTCCACATTTTCTACAGATCACACTTTTTTGTCACACTCTCCTCAGACGCCGCTCAGTGCAAATCTCAGGACCTTATTTTTCTCCTCAGACGCCACAAACGCCCCCCCCTGCCACACACACACACACACACACACACACACACACACACACACACACACACACACACACACACACACACACACACTACAGGAAGTCCTCACGCTCAAGACACTTTTTCCCCCCCTTTTTTTTGTATTTAAAGATGAACCTCCCTTGTCTTTCTCGTTCATGATTGTAGTTTATGTACTGTACATATACATATGTGTATTGTACATATATATATGTACAATATGTATGTATATTGCCAACTTTGTGCTAGACTGGGCGGATAATGGATTCAACTGTGAAACAAACTCTTGACAAACAAGAAGGCTGCTAAACCCACTGTCGCCCCCCAGTGTCCAGACTGTGCCCCCGCACCCCCACCACCCCCCCACTGCCCGCTCCTCTCCTCCCACCCCCCCGTCTGATTCAACACAAGGGTTCAAACCCCAGGTGGCTACGTACGTATGTCGTGAAAAAAAGAAAAAAGTGCCCTTCTCTTTTGTCTGTGGCCTAACATCATTTGTCTCGGAACTGGACGTGAAACTTTTTTGTACACACGTTGGACGTTGATGAACTGATGATGAAACTTTGGGAACTCTGGTGTCGGACGGTGGAAGACGGTCCGTCCTCCTCGAACAAACTCTGATCCACTGGAGAAGCTGGTTGAAGTGGCTTACCTCCTCACACTCTGCAGTATTCCAAAATGGCTCCCAGGATAAACACAGGACTTATTTTTTTTTCCCCTTTCTTTTTTTAATTTATTTACCTTTCTTTCTTTCTTTTTTATTTTTTGCCCCTTTTTTTTTTTAGTTTTCACATTTACAGCTGAAGGATATTTAAACTGTTTTTCAAAAGCAAACGAGTTCCTCAGATTGACCAATAGCTGCTTCTTTGGTATATTTTAGTGGGTATAGAAGATGAAATATATATATAAATATATTATTGATGTTTTTGTACATAGCTGATACGTTGTCATTCTTGAGGTATTTCTGGTCATAGAAATGTTTTTACATGTTAGTCTCTTATGTTTATTTTTTCTAATCCAGAAAATCATACTAATTAGCTTATATATATTTTTTTGGACTCATGATCAACCAACAGCACTTGGTCTTTTATTGCAATGCGATGCCCGGGAGAAGAAGCGTTTGGCATCTTCAAGCTTAAGATGTCTGCCCATCATATCGAGATCAAATAAAAATAGTGCTGTAAATAATGCAGCAAGGTGCATTCATGAAAAGCCTCTGACAGCGTTTCATTTGTTTTCTATTGTGTTGTAAACAGAAAGGTACTTTAAAGGGATAGTATGCTGGATTTGCGAGAACAAACAATGCATTGAATCACACACAATCACTTTCAACTATCTTTGATTATTGATCTGCTGTGTTACGGTACGTACTGCACCTTTAATTCTTGTGGTCATTTTGCTTTTTTACAAAAACCCATTAGATGTGAAAAGAAGCCATGACGTTCAATTCAAATCTGCAGCCCTTTTTTAACACACTCGGGGGTTTAAAGGTCCAGTGTGCAAAATGTAGGTGAAATAATTTCCATTTCTATGGGCAGAAGTCGATTGCAAAAAAAAATGTACATGGATTGTTTTCGTTACGCTTGAATGAGCCCTTTACAGATCCTCCCTGCAGAGGCGGCCATATTGTGTCACTGTGTTTTTACAGTTGGCCAAAATGGACAAAGTTAAGTCCTCTGAGTTTTCATGACGACTAAATGCAATCAAAGGTTCTTCTTCAGGCTTGGAAGTGAAGGGTGAGTGGAGTGGTATTGATATGCAACAAAGCCACTTCACCACCAGATGGCACTACATCACACATATGGTGTGTTTGAATTAAAAAAACAGTGACATGATGTATTCTGAATGCGAGCTGAAAGCATTAGGGAACATCATGGAGTATCATTTACTTCCTGGGCTCAACTCCAGACTGAATTCCATGGTTGACTGTAACCTGAACTCTTGTAGTAGTGTTTATGGAGCAGTGCTGCCACCTACTGGACGACCAGCAATTCACATAAATTGTGAGTCCTCCTTGGAATGACAGGGACACAATGAAGAGTGATTGTAGTAAAGGTAAACATCTGTGTTCAGGAGTGTGAGTGACTCACCTCAGTCTCAATGTCCACGTCCCTGTTGGGGTCATGTGCAGCTTTGAATGTTTACTGACTCGAGGTTGAGAAAAGACTCCCAGTACAACATGTCCTCCACTCTCAGCTCTGGAACTTTGGACTGTAGCGCTCAACCTCCTCCAGCAGGTGGTGTCAGATACTATGGAAACATGGGAGCACTTCTCTGAGAGCAGTATGATGCTGTATGATGTTGACTTATGTGCTCGTGTACAATCGAGGCTGTTTGTACTTTCTTTCTGCTTTTCAAAGTATAAAGGAGAGCAAATGTTTATTCAAACCATGCTACTACTACTTCTACTTTGAGCGCTACTACTGAAAATATTATTAGTAATAATAATACGTATTATTATTATTATTGTTGTTGTTATT
>JAFBJT010111019.1:42523-59493 GCA_016785325.1 Chascanopsetta lugubris
CCCCCCCCCCCCCCCCACACACACACACACACACACACACACACACACCCACACACACCGCCCCCATGGAAGGATGGAAGGATCTTTCCAGGGGTGGGAGAAGGAGTTCTTAAGGAAGGAAGGAATGAAGGAAGAGAGAAGGAGTGTTGGGGAGTCATTTGCTCTTCTTCCTCCCTCCCCTCGGTTCCAGGAGAGAGGAAAGGAGGGAAGGAAGGAAGGAAGGAGGGTTCCTCCAGAGGAGGCTAGGGGTTCGTGTCTCCTTCCTTGCTCCCTCCCCTTCCCTCGGCTCCTCCATCCTCCCTCCCTCCCTCCCTCTGTGCACTTGTTCCTGCGGAGCCACCGTCACTGTCTGCGTCTGTCAGAGGAAACTTCACCTGGACTTTAACTCTCTCTGCCTCTGCCGCTTCACACCAACACAACTTACCGAACCCACACCAGGTGAGCGTCGACCCATTTTTAACCTTCTTTGTGACGTCATTTCAGTGGAATTAACACCGACCGTGAACCAGCATTTATCGACGTAGACGGACAAATTAACGCAGTGACCGTGGAGACACAGCTGTTCACTAGTGTGACCTCTTCGGTTTCACTCACTCGACCTCACCTGGAATTAACATGTCAGAAATAATCACGTTACAACCGTTCACGCTGGTTAATTGAGTTGTTTACGTTCGCTTTAGCCAAACCTGGCTGCCAAGCCAGTTAATTTAGTTAGTTTAACTTCGTGGGCGCTGCGTTAGCTGCATGTAGCATGTTAGCTAACACCTGCAGCCGCTCCTGTTTGTTGAATACACAGATACTGAGCAGCAGCACCTGTTCGCTGTGTTTATGTTTCACTGGGAACCAACTCTCTCTCTCTCTCTCTCTCTCTCTCTCTCTCACACACACACACACACACGCCTCGCAGACCCTCTACAAACACACACTGTCGTCTAAAGTGATTTAGTTTGTGTGTAAACGTCTGAAATCACATCAATACAAAGTGTTTACGTCGAGTTTTGCGGCTACATGAAAGATCCTGTGGTTTGACTCTCAGGTGATCTGAATGAGTAATTAGTGACGTGAAAGCTCCCAGCTGCTGTAGAGGAGTTGATTAAAGGTGCAGTGTGTAAGATTTTATGATCATATTTGATCATAATCATCATAATCATGTTTCCATGAGTTTGTGTTCACCTGAAAGTGAGGGAGTCAGTAGTGTTTGTAGCAGGAGTGGGTCCTTCCTATGGAGGCAGCCATGTTGGACCAACATATATTTTCTTTAAACCAGTTTTCTTCATAACCAACCACCACGTGTTTCTAGTAACATGTTTTGAAAGTGAGAGCATCCCACAGCATTAACTTGAACAACATTTTGTTGATAATGTTTTTTATAAAGACAAATGTTTCAGATAAAAGTCTCTATGGCCTCTCAAACATGTTGTTGATGTTTCAGTCAATGACAGACGATGGGAACTTTCACAACACTAAGTCAATTAAATGTCATCAAATGTTCCTTTAAAACTGCCTTTGTTACTTTAAAGTAGGATATTATTATCCAAATATTTCCTGAACACTAAAATACCAAATTGAGTTGCAGTTAAACAAAGATGTATGTATCTGAAGTCCACGCCCAAAATGCAACTGCTAAGAAATCTGAAATGTATATTTATGTGGTATCGTCGCTCTCACACGGGAGGCTCCTTCACACTGAAGCATCAGTAAGATCAGTCGAGAATCTCTTAGGATGGATGGTGTCTGCTGAAGTACCTGAGGATCATTTCACTCAGTTTGGAGTGATCCTGAGTAAACTGGTCTTTTCGAACACACCCCAGCTCTTAAATCAGCTTCAAAGACTCTAAAAACCACCTCTGAGCTCAGAGGACAGGTGAGGAGCCTCAAAGCTGTCTGAGCCCAGCGACCCATCGTCTAATAATCCGTCCAGGATTGCAGGTAAAGTGGCAGCAGAAGTTAAAACGTCAGCCGGGATGAGTTTGAGTTGAGCCCTGATCAAAGCTGAAGCATCCGCCGAAGCTCGGGCTCTGAAGAGAGGGATTGGAGTGGATGAAGTGGAAGTGATGAATTGAGCTGCGCAGTGGAAGTGGAAGTCTTGAGATTAATGAATGCCAGACGAGGTGTGGAGTGGAAGGGAATGTCAGCCTGAAGTGGAGTCACTCATCAGAGCGGTGTGAACGGGAGAAGGTGCGAGCGAGCCCGAGTGTGAGAAAGTAGCGGGGATGTCCGCTGGGCACTGAAAGCAGATTAACTCTGGGTTCTGGTTGAGGGCGTTTAGTGAAGGTTGGATTCACCTGTTCACACTGACGGAGACACATCGGCATGTAGGTTCACAGCAGCACGGATCAAAAACAGAGCCTGTGTCTGAGAGTCAATCAGTAACCAAGGGTGGTTTGAGGCTGGCGCTTTGTGGCCTCTGTGCAGAAAGTGCAAGTAATAGAGTCAGGGTTTCCTTTCGATCTCGTTGATTTCTGCCCGACTACCGGCTACGGTCGCTTTGATCTGGATTAATTCTTGTTTAAATTAGTCTCTTTTTGCACCACAGGAAAAGTAACAGGAACTTGAATCATTTACCCCGGATTTTGAAAAGTCATGACATCTTTCCACCAGGAAATTTCCCTCGACCCCAAACTCTCCCCAGTACTGTAGTTTTTAGTAGAGGGGTAGAACTTTTCAGATTCCCCAGAATTCTCGAGGGGGCGGGGCTAGTGTGCTGAAGAACCCGGATTGGTGGAACACATTTGCAGCGTTTCGCACTTCCGTTATCCCGCTATTTTTTAAGCCTTTTACAAAACTGCAGCTCTTGTGGGGTGATCAGTATCTATCAAGAGATTTCAAGGAAAGATTTCAAAGGTGATGAACCTGCGACAGGGTCATGGGCGTCCAAGGCTCATTGGTGCACATGGGACAAGCGAAGACTGGTGGTCCGATCCAACAGACTGGCAAAGGCTCCAACTGCTAAAAACTTTTATGCTGGTCCTCATAGAAAGTTGACATATGCCCGATTGGTGCGCGGTGCACCCAGGAATGAGTCCCTAAACGTAAATTAGCATGCTAACATTAGCGGCTATCGCGTCATCTTGCAGAATTCAAACGTGTGTGAATCTTTTACTTATTTTCAGCCATCCTCTCAATCTACCGCTGGAAGCCCTTTTTGATTAGAGTGTAACTAGTGCAAAGAGAGCTTCACGGAAATACTCCGTCATCTCTTTGGCACTCTGGACCCGCTGCAGTCACCAAGGACAATTCTCTGTCAAGTTCCCGCTCACCCTCGATAAATGACACCACCTGAGATGATGAGAAACACCTTCGCTCCTCAGGGTTCACCGGAAACAAAGGCGACAGGGATCGCCGCTTTCTTTGTGTGGGCTTTCACCGCCTCCTCTCGCTAATGGATACAGTTTCACGCTCGTTAACCACGGGTGGTCGGTGGGCGACCGTGCACCGGGCCCCTTTCACTGCCGTCTTCAGGCGGCTCTCTCACTTTGTTGTAAACGGTGGTTGGAGCGATCAGGGCCCGTGTTGTCGTCAGTCTTTCCACAAACACAGCGTTTCGCAGCGCCGGCCCCCATCCGTCAGTGCTCCGCAGGATACTTGGCAGACTTGCTGGTCTTGTTTTGTCTCTTGAGGGAATGACCCGTATTTCGTGCTGCTGTGTTTCCCTTTCCATTCCACCCAGCGTGAATCACTTTAGGTGTGGCACAAGAGGCCGATCCACACACCAGCACCGTGGCTAGTAACGCACCGTGAAAGCTTTGAAACGAGGCTTAAAGGGAAGTAATATGACACTGCTCACACAAGGGGACATGTATAGCAAGTGGTACGTAATGTAAAGGCTGTTTGTTTACATTCTGAGGGCACATGTGAAAATGTAGCACATGCTGCACTCTGAAAGTGTTGTGTAAATAGATGGTTTAAGTATGAAAGGCTTGACGTTTTAGCTTAGTGTAAACAGAAACTGAGAAAGCCATTGGGAGTGTTTATACAAGTTGGATTATCATTATTATTATTACCATTCTTTCATTCTGTTTAGGAACTGTTACTCACCAGTCCTTTGATGAAAGGTTGATTGATTGATCCATTCATTTCTCGATTGATAGTATCATTTTAAAAGTTACCTCGTAATCTAGGACAAAACTCTTTCAAAGAACTTGCAGATTAAATCGTAGAAGCTCTGTATGTTGGGAAATTATACAAAAATAGTGTTTTTTAAATCGTGGATTATAATGCATGCCTTATTTAATTCTAAGATACACAAGGTAGAGGTTGGTTACTCTTCTTCCCGTTTGATCGCAGTTGCAGTCAGCATCTCTACTGCCACCTATTGGCTGGTTTACCGCTCCACTTCAGCAGAACCTGTGCAAATCTAATCTACAGTATATCATTTAATGTGCTGTTTGATTCAATGGATTATGTTTTGCAAACCATATGCCATGGAGGTTACATTTCCCATCAGTGAAAATCAAACATGTAGTGTCGGTATCAGGATTCTGCTTCCTTTGACTATGTATTCTGCTCATTTGAAAAGGAAAATTGAAAAATATCCAGAGTTCTTTTACGGGCACTTAGACAACTTCCATTGACCTTCAATTATTTAGTAATGAATGCGATGTTCTTGCTTTTATCCTGCAGGTGTGTGTGTGTGTGTGTGTGTGTGTGTGTGTGTGTGTGTGTGTGTGTGTGTGTGTGTGTGTGTGTGTGTGTGTGTGTGTGTGTGTGTGTGTGAGAGCCAGAGGCAGCAGCACAGCTCCTGAGGGAGCCTGTGTCACAACCTCTTCTCTAGTCAAACAGTCATGTGTGTTCTAGGTGTGTCTGCCTCTGAACAACAGCTGCTTTTACTCTAAAACTCAATCTGCTCTGCCAGCGATCAATATCATCAGAACGCTGCTTCATTGATACCAGGCTGCTAAACCTCTTCAAGTCCTTTTGGTGATGGTTCATTCTGTTCACGCCTCTGGTCCTCTTATTGAAATGTAAACCTTTTACCTGTCGATCACTGTTGAAGTTTATTTGTTACAAACTCTGTTTTCTTCTTCTTCTGTCTGATTTTGCCACAGACTTCACTTCTGCTGCTGAATCATGTGCACGGAAGTGGATCAGTCTCGTTGACCCCAAAGGGCCCATTAACATTCACACTCACACACTCTCTCTCACACACACACACACATACACACACACAGTCTCTCTCAGACCCAGAGAGCCGCTCAGTGTGGAGCTCTGTGCTAAAACTGGGACAAACTCAGTCGGAGTTGGCAGCGGATTCAATCGCACCGTGACAGAAGGGCACCGATGCCAGTCGTTTTTGAAGTTTCCTCTTTTGTTTCAGCAGGAGAAGTATTTTTTATTTTTTTTCCACCTTCAAGAGGAAACGGTGGGAGACAAATTGAGTCAGTGCGAGGTGACACATTCTCAGACGCATCTGAAAAGATGATTGTTTCTCCAAGTCACACATGAACAGAGACGCGAGCAAGGCTTCAAATTAAAACCTACATTTAAACAGACGTGTCTGTCAAAGGATAATTACGGAGCCTGCTCACAGTCCCCCCCCCCCCCCCCCCCCCCCCCCCCCCCCCCCCCCCCNCCACAGTTCCCCCCCCCCCCCCCCCCCCCCGCCCGCCCCCTCTTCCCACAGAGACGGCAAAACACTGAGTTAGACAAGAGCTGGGCCACAGGCTGAACATCTCATCTGACACCTCTTGTAGGAAATGAAATGTTAATCCGCGTGTGCACGGTGCCACTTATCCGGTGTGAGCGTGGTAAAATTAACTGAGCTCATTTGTGGTTGTGTTACCATTGTGCTGCTGCTGCTGCTGCTGCTGCTGCTGCTGCTGCTGCTGCTGCTGCTGCTGTGCCCTGCAGTCTGAGAGCTGGTCTGACCTGAGCTGTGTTCTCACGTTTTTGCCAAACCAGTTCCCTCCTCACAGGGTCAGATTAGCTTAGTAACAATCTGTTGTCGACTTGTTGTTTTACCTCGGCAGGTAGCCTCGCCACTCAGCAAAAAAAAACTCGGCAAATTTTACCTTTTTTTTGTTTTTGTTTTTTTTTCTATGAATGCATGTGTATTTCATCTGAGAATGTTAATCAAAACTGAAATGTGTGACCCTAAAAGTAGGTGAACTCAAAAAACCATTCCTTCTCTCCACTCAGTGCTGATGAAAGTGCTTCTGTCTCCACGTCCAATGGCAAAGCCACCGACCTCCCTCCTCCAGGCATGACTGTCACCCCCCAAACATCCAGCCCTCAGCCTGCTTCCTCTTCTTACAGCACAAGAGCCAGGTTGGTGTTTGTGTATTTAAAAAAAAAAAAAAAAAAGTATTTCCATTCACAGCGGCAACAGAGACACTGTGCCGTGCATTTTCCAGGGTTATTTTTGGCAGGTCAGGGATGTTTCCTATGAAATCAGAGTCATGGGGACGAGGCCAAATAGAGATGAATCCACCAACGGACCGGACGACAATGATACTTTATCTCACCGCAATGTCAACAACCTTAGACTTTGGCATCGGGTTGTTGTCATCATCGGTCGCCCGTGTTTAACGGAAGCCTCCATCTTGAATTATTAGCGAATGATAGGGAAGCGTGCGAAAGTTTTTGGCACCGACATCACATGTGACTTCACCTGTTGGAATCTTATCTCATCCCATACCAACCAGATCGGAGATGGATGAAGTCGACGCCCTGCGGCTGAAGCCCCTCCTCCTCCCCTCCGAGGACGCACTGTCGCTGGTCTCCTCCTCGTCTGAGCCCATTAACCTCGAAGGTCAGTGGGTCACGGCCGCTGTTGTTTGATGTCACAACAGTCGGACGTAATGTCAGTTAAAGGTGAACAACAACAACCTTTTATGTACGTGACATTTCTCACGAATCTAATCACATTTGAATCCCAGTGAGATCAAAACTAAAAAGGTGAACATTTCCTAAACCTTATCAGTTGCCTGTTTCATGTTTGAACGAATGTATGATATGTGCTTGCTCTCCCGCCTACAGTCCTAAGTACAAGCCGCGTCTTTAGCTAGCTCTGATACAGCAGGTGCAATGCATGTGGGTTCAGAAATGGATCACATCCCGGGTGCAGGCATCTCAGGATGTGAAGTACTACAGTGTCATTAATATACACGTAACATTTAAACAGACTTCCTCCTGAACCTCTCTCTTGTTTTTGTAAGTACTAGATCTTAAATCCCAAATCTCACGTAGATGATGATAAAAGTACGAATGTTTTCCCTCAGACTCCCACTACACCCGACTGCTCGGTGAGCTGGAGTTGAATGCCCAGAACCTGGAGGCAGAGTCCTGGAGTGTGGCGGCGGATCAGAGCTACCTGAAGTCCCTGAGCAAAGAGGCTGTGCAAAGGCAAGACGTCATCTATGGTAAGTGCAACTTTACAGAGTACAAGGTAATTACAAGGAACATTTTATGTTAGTGTCTATGATTACGATGAGTGTGGATACTTTCCATCTGTCAGCGGGTTGTTTGATCGGAAACACTTGTGCTACGATAATAGGTTATGGTAAATGGTCATTTAACAAAAGGGTCATCCATTTTTTTCCTTTAAAAAAAACAAAACATAAATAAATAAAATGGAAAAGAAAATGTCATCCTAAACACTGTTTTTCAGGTTTGACCTCCAGTTTACAAACAGAATCACCATAGTGATTGACACAGTGATTGACATGTCCTTTTAGAGTCAGGCTCTATCAAAGTGTCCTCTTTTGATCAATTCCCCAGAGTTGATGCAGACGGAGATGCACCACGTGCGCACCTTGAAGATCCTCCTCCACGTCTATGTGCACGAGCTGCGGCAGTCTCACCTGATGGAAGAAGCCCGACTGGAGTGGCTCTTCCCCCGCGTGGACCATCTGCTCTCCCTCCACCAGCACTTCCTCAACTGCCTGAAGATCCGACAGAGCCAGAGTCAGGAGGAGGGCGACGCAAACAACTACCAGATCACACAGCTGGGGGACATCCTCATCTCGCAGGTCGGTTAGTTTGAATCGCCATAGAAATAAAAATTTAAAAAAAACTCTCCAATGTCCCATTAACCCAATCACCAGAGCATTAAATGATATGACTCTCTATGACAGTTACACTCGGCTCAAATCTGGACCAGGATCTCTTTTATGATTTCATTTACCGGAGGACACTTCAACATATTGTCAGTACTACTGATTGTTTTTGATAGTTTTCAGATACGCTGGGAGAGGGGATGATGGAGTGTTACAGCATCTTCTGCAGCCATCACAACAAAGCCACCAGCTTCTACAAAGAGCAGCTGCAGAACAACAAGAAGCTGCAGATTCTCAACAGAGTAAGAGATAATAAGCCTCTCTACGGGATCCAAGTGGAAGGAGACCAACACAACTACTCTAAACCCTCTCCTCTTTTTAAAAATAAACAGAAAATAGGTCAACTTCCTCTGGTGCGACGGCTGGGAATATCCGAATGTTTTCTACTGGTGACTCAGCGCATTACAAAATACCCCGTCATGATCGAGCGGATCATTCAGAACACTGAAGGTAAAATCCCACCGCACACAACACGACGGAAACCTTCCTCGAGATGAGTTCTAAAAAACAAAAAAAAAATACCTATCACACCTCCGGCAGCCGACTCGGACGAGCACAAGTCTCTGGTGCAGGGTTTGGCGCGGATCAAAGACACCATCTCCCAGGTGAACGATCAGGTCAGCGAATACGAGAAAGCCGCCCGCCTCAGAGACATCACCCTGCGCCTGGACCCCAAATCCCAGGGCCGGCTGAAGGACTCCAAGCTGTTCCGCAGAGAGGACCTGCTGCAGGACGACAGGACGCTGCTGCACGAGGGCACCGTCACCTGGAAGTTCTCCGGCCGACAGAAAGGTAGCGCGTTGTTTTGTTGATGCTGTGGCCCAAAGGAGATGTAGTCCATCCTTCCTTCATCCGTCTGATGAAGGCTCCACCCTCACACGTGAACATTCGCCTCCTTACCGTGGCTCAAAGCTGATTGGAGGAGACGGCAGCGGATTTGCTGTCTCGCTAACTTCTGGTTATTGTCTCTGATTTTCGTGATGTGACTCCCCCCAAAACCACTACTGCTGCAGGGTGTGTACATGTATTCAGTTATTTTCAGGCCCAGGGCAGTAACATGCAATCTACAGATTCCAGAATCATTCATTTATTTGTTGACCTCTATCAGGATTTGAAGTCGGCCTAGAATCCAATTATAGATTCTGCCTTTTTAACCTCTAATAACTATTAAGATGACTTTCGGTGGCCTGTTGTCTCTCATTGATGTCAACATTGGCTCATATCCATATTGGTTATTTCCCCTTTTTCTTTTCACTAACTGCCGTGACGTGTGTAACAGGTTCACCAAAGATCAACGTATAACTGAGGTTTCTTTACCTCGGTGGATTACTGTCATATTACAGTGTTGACAGGTGAACCTGACTTACCTTCTGGTTAGTCGGAGGTCCAATAGGAGAACCAGTTCACCTGCACAGCAGCATAGTTTTACTCCATTCATTATGGAAGACGAACTGGAGGCAGTTGTTGAGGTAACGAGCCTGTTTTTTAATCGGCAGAGATTCATGCTGTGCTGCTGTCGGACGTGCTCCTCCTCCTACAAGAGAAAGATCAGAAGCTGCTGTTTGTGGCTGTGGTGAGTTCTGCTAAAACACAGCATTTAAATATGCAGACATCAAACACACAGAATTATTTATACATAAAACTGTATTTGACACTCCCCCGTACCCCTTGGGAAGTCTTTAGGCTATCAATACTTCCTGTCTCTATATTTGGAATTAATGCTGACTTGTACTCTGAATAGATTATGGTCGTCTAAGGTCATGATCTGTCTGATGTTCTTCTCCTGTACAAAAACCCTGCTGCTCCAAAAGTATTTCCTCCAAAAATAAGAGTTTAGAGTCAACGTCATGATCTCACATAATCCAGGGCGGAACGTAATATTTGCTGGAGTCATTCTGAACTTGTCTTTGTGGATCTTTGTGACTCGTGCAGGAAAACAAACCCTCGGTGATCTCCCTTCAAGGCCTGATCATCAGAGAAGTGGCCCACGAGGACAAAGCCATGTTCTTGATCTGCGCCTGCACCTCCAGCCTGCCAGAGATGTACGAGATCCACACGGGCTCCAGAGAGGAACGCATCACCTGGATGACGCTGCTACGAGAAGCTGTGGAACAGTAAGATGAGAATCGGCTTGAGTGTTGTGAGGAAGCAAAGATCAAATCTCTCTGTTTTCTTAACATGGTTGTAGTCATTGGTTATGTTCTTCAAATGAAGATTTCCTACTCTAAATCCAGATGATGAACTCCTTGGATGGATGTGTCTCCGATTACTGCTCGATTGTGCTACGCATGGAAATGGAAACATTTGATTTACCATATAGAGTCATTGCTGATTACGTTAAAAAAAAAAAAAAATCTGCTCAGTGACGTCGTTTTCACAACCTCAGATGAATCTTGGTCAATTTTGAAAGTTCAGGAAATCTTTACAAAAGTAACTAATAGTATATTAAAATCACATGGTATTACTATGATGTTTCTGAAAGAGATATTCATGTCTGTGTTGTCTAGTTATCCACAAGAGGAGCAGCAGCGCGAGCTGATGGCTAGACTGCATCATTGTCAAGGTAAAGAGGTTTAACTCTTCATAAACCAAAATGAAAGACCTCAACATTAAAAATCCACCTTGAATGATTTTAATAATAACGTATTTGTTGTTCTAGCAGTTAATTGGAATACAACTTGAACATTTTAGTGTGGTAACAGGACGATGATGAAGTTGTGGACCTGGCATTTCCACCACATGTTTTAAAGTGGTGCCGTTTGTCTGTGCAGAGGCTCTGAAAGAGCGGGACGAGCTGATCGTCCAGAGTTTGGCAGAGAAGCAGCACATCTTTGCTTCTCTCTATGAAACGGTGACGCAGCAGGAAACGCCTCACAAAGGGCTGCTGCTCCGAGGAGATTCCTCGGACCTCCTGCAGGGGGAGACACTCCTCCACCAAGCCATTGAAGAGGGTAAAAGTTTTTACTCCGTTTGTTTTCTGTATCATATTTTTTTCTTCAAAATGTTTTGATTTGGGAAAAGGAGGGAATTACAATGTAAAGTCACATAAAGACATACAGATTCCCATGATATTTTAGACCAACTAACAATAAACATAGTCTCTATCGCAAATGATATGTTTTTGTTTGGCCAATCTGTGAAACGTATCAATGTGAATTCTGAAGTAAACCTGAAATGTCTTATTCTCAAGTCTTTATTTACGTTTTTTGAGTCGGCAATGAAGCAAATCCTTAATCTGGAAATGCTCTCATGTCTGTTTTCCCACAGTGGTGACTCAAAGGGCACTGCTGATGTCTTTTGAAGGAGGAGATTAAGGAGCGTATTGTTTTTGTCTTGCAGTGGAAAACCTGCAGAACCTGCTCTGCTCACGAGTCAAAGACCCAAACCCTCCGGTGGACGGGGGTTCGATGCCGAGTGGGCTAGTGAGGCGGGCGGAGACCTTCGCAGCGGGGGACGGTGACTCCTACAGGAACAGCCTGACAAGTAATTTGTTGTTTTGTAATGTTTCCACAGGCGGCACAGATAAACAAACCACTGCATAATATATTTAGCCTTCTCTTTCTAATTTTGGGGTCATACGTTTTAACTGGTGTCACTGCTGGAAGAGGTCGACAGTGTTTTTGACGGTGGATGTGTGTGATTTGCTGTCGTCAGGCAGAGATGCAGCTGAGAGGCGGGGCAGCAGTGAGGACAGCATCGCGTACGTCACCCACAACATCATTCATCCTCCTCCCCAGGGGATGCACTACTCTGAGGGCCTGGAACTCTCTGTGAGTGAGATGAGAGTCGGCTTTATCAACACGTGGTGGGCGATTCAAGATGCATCGCTCTGACTGTTGTGTTTACAGGCGGATGACGACGAGGTCCCGCCGTCCGACTGTGATTCAGCTCCTAGTGGCTTCCCAGAGACGGAGGTAAACTCTCGAGACAGGTTCAACTTAATTTTGGGAGTTAGATTTAAAGTAAATGCTGTGGTATCCACAATGTCCACAGCTCCAACCACTGTTTTCACTCTGTGAAAATCTGACTCTTCCTTTGTTTGGAATCTTGTTATGAATTCAGATACACAAAGAATATTGAAATGCTTTTTGAAATGTACCACTACTGATATTAGACGTAATAACGACTGTGATAATAATGAACTAAACAAGAAAAGTAATTTAGAGAGCAATAAATGCATGAAATAATAAAGAGAAATGAAAATGGCCACGCAACAGTAGAGATGATTACTTGATAAACCTACAGAAGTAGGTGTTGTGATAAATCATGCTCTGTGTTAAACAGCGCCCCTCTATGGTAGAATGTTGGTACTTTTTTGATTCACAGAAGAAAAATCCGACTACGACCTCTTTAATCAACAATCATTTTCTAATTTTTCACTTATCCTCCTCTGCAGATGTGTGACAGAGTCATCGTGCTCGCACAGATGCTCCATAGCTTAAAGGTACCGTCAAACTGCAGCACAACTGAAAAAGAAATACATACTTATATACTTACATATAAAAAAGAAACGATGAACTTGTTAATGTCCATTTTTGCAACAGGCGATCATCGCCCAGCAGACCAGCCAGATCGAGCTGCAGCGAGCGTTCCAGTCAAACAGCCAGCAGCCCACGCGACACTACAGCAACGTGCTGCTGGAGCGGGAGAAGCAGCGCAACCTGGAGCGGCAGAAGGCGGAGCTGGCCAACCTGCACAAGCTGCAGGTGCAGCACCGAGAGGAGCAGCAGCTGTGGGAGAGGGAGCGGGAGCGCCACTGCGTCCAGACGGAGGCGCTGGAGGCCCAGCTGCAGCAGCGGGAGGAGGAGTGCCGGAAGCTGGAGGAGCTGCTGAACAGGGAGAAGGCGGAGCTGGAGAAGCAGTGGGGGAACTACCAGCAGGACCTGGAGAGGCTGCGGGAGTCCACCAAGTCTGTGGAGAAGGAGCGCGAGCACCTGACCCAGGAGAAGGAGCGTCTGGAGCAGGTGCAGGAGAAGCTGAGGTCCAAGTTACTGCTGAACACGGGGCCCTACGACGACCCGGCGCAGGTCAGGACTTTGATTGTCCGCGTTCATCTGTGGCCGCTTCTCTCTTTCTTACTTTTAAAAAGTGACAGACTCCGCCTTTAAAGGTGCAGTGTGTGAGATTGAGCTCTTTTTTTCACTTTTATATCTAGAAATACAATTTAATGGACATCCCACAGTATGACTTTCTTTTTACATAACCCTTAAATTAGCCCTCTAATGTATATTTACACCCTAAAGGGGGTCCACCCTATGGGGGACGCCATGTATTTTTTTAGTTTTTTTTTGACAATAGTCAGAGTGGACGCACTAAACATCTTGTGAGCTTTACTGACGACTCAAGTCTGCCACAGGTTCTCCTGCATGTTCAGAAGGGTGCGGGTGAGGTGGATGGATACAACATGCAACTTCACCCGTAGGTGTCACCAAATCTTGCACACCGCACCTTTAACTTCCTCTGTACTTCTCACACCAGAGTCTCTGCAGTTACCCGTCGTTCAGGGGGAGCATCCTGAACGGCATCGGGAGCGTGACCCTGAGCCCGAAGCCCAGCATCCGGCTCCCCTCCAACCCTCTGGAGGTTCCTCCGAGGGTCCCGCCACGCAGAGAGAGCATCAGCCCCCAGGCCCCCAAACCCGAGCTGCCCATCCACCTGATCAGCACCACCAACCAGGTGCTCAAGCCCCCGGTGGTGCAGCAGCAGATCCCCACCAAGCTGGCCACTCAGTCCAAGGGGAAGGACAAGGGCTTCAAGAGCAAAGGCTCTCACCAAAGGACCCACAGTGCAGGTCAGGACGCAGGAAGTCGGCGTTGCCGCCATGTGGGCTGGTACACGTCTGCCTTGTTTCCGTGGAAACGGCCCTGGTGTCGAGATTCAAGAAGTTCATTGTCGTTTGTTCAGTCCAACACAGTTTACAATGCACACTGAAAAATGTTTCGTTGACTGTCTCTCCGCACATGTGTTAGAAAAAGAAAAAAACATATAAAAACAAATACAAAGTTAAGAGTGAGAAAGAAAGATTAGCCTTAAAAAAGGAAATTGTGCGTCATGTTGTAGCAACTCTGTCATTAGCATCACAATCAGCAAACATGGAGCTAAGCGCCGTTAGCTTGTTGTGTAGAATATCGATAGTTGCATTGAATATGAGTTTGAAAAGTGTAGTGATAAAGAAGCCTGGCGTCCAACCGTTGTCCTTCTGCCTCCAGCCTCTATAGACGTGAACCAGGTGCTGCCCATCCGAGTGACGGGGAAAGAGGGAGGCAGCCTGAGAGCCAAGAGGAACGGCAGCCCTCAGAGGATCCACCAATCAGGTTCTGCCATCAAATCGTATTTATAAACACATTCCACAGTTTGTTTGTGTCCCAGCATCCACCCTGAGATACTGCTGGTATTTCTATTTGTGCATTCTTTTGGGATTTCTGACTCATCGGCGGCAGAAACCGCAGTTACGTCTTTTACCTGTAGGTGGCGACATCAGTGTGTCTTTATCTACAGGTCCATTTTCTTCCCCTCATGTATTGTGGTGGAGGTACAGCCTTTGACTGAACAGCTCCACCCTGTGGCGAGTCCAATACACTGAAGCCACATGGGTGAAGTTGTACAGCACGACTCTTCTCCCAGGCGACGACAGTCACCTGGATGTCCCAAACGTTTCTCTTCTTTCTGGTGGAGACGTGACTCAGAAGATCTCACGCTGTTTATTTCATATGTGAAAACAAATGCATTTACTCAGACCCAAGTATCGGGATTGGAATTCATTATTCAAAATACATGTTGTTTCCTGTCTTTTATGAATTTTGTCCTCCTCTCATCAGACACGTTCAGATCTCCAGGACCAGGCCACAACGTGAGAACGTCTCAGTCGTTCAGCACACAGAAGAAGGGCGGCGGCGGCGGCGGTGGTGGTGGCGGCGGCGGCGGCACCACTGATGGTTCTCCACCCGCTCCGCCTCCTTTCCCCAAAGAGATTCTGGAAAAGGGCAAAGAGAAGGAGATTTTCCTTTGAACCCAAAACCTCAGACTGGAGCCTGGACGGTGAGAGACCTCAGCCAGGAAGCAGGTTTTTTTTTTTTTTTTAAAGACGGACGGAGCTGTGAAAAGACGTGAGTCCAGGCGCCGTGGCGCTTCCCTGTCACAGGAAGTCGGTTTAGAGCAGAGAAAAGAAACGTGTTTTATAAGAAAAAGAATATTTGGCTCATTTGTACATTCCTTTTAAAGAAAGAAAATATTTTATGTATTTTTTTTTTTAACTTTTTAAAATTGAAAACATTTTTAATGGAAATGAAAGTAGGTTGTCTGTAACCTTTTAGCACTCTTAAAGGTGCAGTGTGTAAGATTTGAGTATTTTTTGTCATTTCTAAAACATATTACAAAACAATTACATATGGACACTTTAATGAATATACAATCACCTAAATGTTTTATTTTTTTCCCCATTACCCTTTAATGACCCAGTCAATGTATATTTACACGAGGAGGGGGTCCTCTCTACAGGGGCCGCCATGTTTTTACATTGTTTTCTCCTGCATGCACAGAAGGGTGAGGGTGAGGTGATGGATCCAACATGCAACTTCACCTCTAGATGTCACCAAATCTTACACACTGCACCTTCAACATAATCTATCTTTTAAATCTCATGAAAGATAAACACTTTGTGGAGAAGCTACAGACTCGGTTCGTTTACACCCGCGTGGATATAAAGTGATAAAGTGCCAAGCACAAGATTTTGCATCCGAATGAACTTTGTGGGTGAATGCTCAGAGTTTGCTGAAGACACTGGAGTCTGGCTGTAAAGTTACTGTTTGTATAAAGGATTGAAATTGAATGAAGACAAGTTTTTAGTTTCTTAAACAATGTCCCGACATTAACTCCGGGATTATTATTATTATTATTATTATTATTATTATTCTCTCAGGGTGTGATAGTGTCCGCTCATCATGTAAAACGTCTCCCATCAAAGGCCCAAAATAAAAACACGGTTGACTTAACAGCCTCCAATGTTTTTGGTGATCGTCTGTTTCCCCGAAGGAGAAACCTCCCCAGTTGTTCTGTGCTCTACTTTAAATCTAAAAAATCTCTTCTACCACATCAGACAGGAGCAGCTGGCCAATCACGAGACCGGGCCAGCCCGGCCAATCAGAGCAGTCTGGGCTCTTCCTGTGAGCGAGGGGTAGGAGCTTTACGTGGCCTTTAACATTTAGGACCAGTTTGAATGGTAAACAATCATCAACTTGGCCTTAGGAGAGTCTTCAGAGATATTTAAAAGATTTTATATATATATATATATATATATATATATATATATATATACACTGGTGCTGCAGTTGCAAAGCTTTTAATGTAGTATAGTGTGACAAACAAACCAAACCACATCTTAAATACAAGTAGTTTATTTATATCTCATGTTTTCCTCTACAGAGGCTCTGAAAACCACGTGGTGACATTAAACTGTGGCAGTGGCCGAATAATCTCATGTCCACCTTCCCTCTGACCTCTGACCTTTTAACCCTCCGCTTCAGAGAACACTGGCCAGTGGACGCACTGATCACCTGCACTGTCTCCATGTCTTTAAACATCACTCACAGACAATAACTCATGTCAGCGCACACATTAAAAAAAAAAAGTCTTGTGCAAATGCGTCTTTTAAACTAAACTAGTAACATCTGTAACACGACCTATCATCCACTGCAGCACGTCATTGTTTAGAGAACAGCACTCGTTTGTCATAAAGCAATTTGAACACATTCCTCTGCAACGCCCCCCCCCCCCCCCCCCCCCCCCCCCCCCCACATGGACATTATAAGGCCAAAAAAAAAACAGCTCTGAGGAGAAACTAGTGCGGAGGAACTTTCTTTTTTATCACGACGGCCAACATTTCATACCGCCAACTATGCATACAAAGCAACTTTT
>JAFBJT010111020.1:3450-33311 GCA_016785325.1 Chascanopsetta lugubris
GTCTGGACAAGCCCTCCCCCCCCTCCCCCATACCCCTCTCCTCCCCCTCCTCCCCCTCGATTTAACCCAGTCAGCAGCAGCGATCTCTATGTGTATTTGCTTTGATCTGACAAATCATTACATTGATTCTTCAGTCGCTCTCTGCTGCGGAGGAAACAGAGGCCGGTCACTTCCTGACCCGGGTTTTATCCAGGAATGCTCCGGCACCTCCTCATTTCTGCGGCGGCAACATGTGAGGCACTAAACCCCAGAGAGGCCCTAAGTGCTCTTGAGTGGTTAGAAGGGCCTGATCTCTCGAAAGTGCAGAGGACCGGCCGAGTGTGCCGGAGAGGCCTGGACACGCACGGAGCTCGCGCTGGCTTGTTTTCCTGACCTGATTTATGCAAATATCCGAGCGCGCTGGCGATGCGCTGCCGCCGGTGGACGTCAAAGCCCGCATAGCTCATCTACGCTCAAAGTTTGCCGCCTTAGATTCGAGCCACGTGCCGGTCAGCAGAACCGCGATAGAATATCATGCTGCCAGCAGTTCCTCGCGCTGTGGAATGCCTATTTCTGGCCGTACCAGAGCATTTTTCAGAATGGGGTGTGGGTGTGGGGTGTGTGTGTGTGTGTGTGGGGGGGGGGGGGGGGGGGGGGGGGGGGGGGGGGGGGGGGGGGGGGGGGGGGGGGGGGGGGGGGGGGGGGGGGGGGGGGGGGGACAGTGCTCTTGACAGCACCGTTGAGCACTCACAGCCTGTTGAGCACTCACAGCCAGCTGTTGAGTGTTGTTTTTAAGGACTCTTACTGTAAAACATGTGGCCGGCTTTCCTAAATCAAGCTATTTGTGGCCACATAATTGGCGTCTAGACGTGCTTCTGCTTTTTAGCATTTCAACTGAATCCTTTCGATAATAAACACAAGGACTATTGTGCGGGGAAAACATGAACTCCGGTGACTTCCCTGAGCCTGATCACCGTTTAAAAGGATTTTGATTTTAAACGATCCAATTCAGAGGAACACGTTTATCCGTTTACACGAGGAGATTATTCCCACTCTCGAATCGGACGCTTAAATACGAGGATAGTTGGCGGGAGCCGCCGCCGCCGCCGCCGCCTCCCGAGCTTTATCGATCATCTCATCTGACTCTCGGCTGGAGAGAAAATTATCATACTTCCATATTACATATTTTGTTTTGGCTCCTCCCGGGCGAAGCCGAACCATTTATCTCCCGCAAATGCATGAAATATTGATCCTTGTCAAGTCAAAAACCTCAGAACAGATACCCAAAGTGATTTTATTCCATCTTAATCGAGCTCTTGTTGTGTTTCCTCATTCATCATTTTGAGATGTTTAACACCCTCTTTCACGCCAGCCTTCACCGGCTCCTGCTCCGAAGGTTTTTCAACGTGTGTGTGTGTGTGTGGGTGAGGAAAAGATCCAGATGGGAAAAGTTTTATTTTTGACATCACAGCTGTGGAATCAGGTCCTAGAGTGAAGGATGAAGGAGGGAGGGAGGGAGCGAGGGAGGGGAGGTGAAGTGTTTTCGGGAGGAAAATGAGTTTTCAGCTCGTAGCGGGGGAGTGGAGGGCACTGGAAAATGGGATATTGCGTAATGAAAATTCATTAGGTCTGATATTACCGGGACATAAAAGGGACTGTTATCTTACACTCGTGCAAAAGATCATAGTGCGTCATTACGAGAGTTCAGGTCCTTATTTTAGAATCCCACTGCCGATATTACCTCTATTAGAAACATGTGGATAATGGCAGCGGAACAATTACATACGAGAACTAATAAATCCGTCCTCGTGGGGGGGATGGAACGCGAAGAGAACAGCCACATACGTCTGTGATATCATCCAGCGAACAGGTGTTTAATAACGCGGGCAACTATATAAATCTACTTTCAGAGGGATTTCGCACACGTCCAATCCGTGCAGGTTGTACATTACATTATTGTCCTTTGTACTAGAGTTGACGTAAAACATTGAATAAATACTAATCGTCGCGCACGCTCTGAAAACGTGACCTCTCCGACCGCATCCTGTTGTGCCAATCGACGTACATGAGAAAGTCCATCCATCAAAGTGTCCTCTAGGAAAGCTACGCAAGGCTCCACGCTACGTAAACAGTAATTCGACTCATCCATACCTCTAACGGGGGCCCGGGGACGGGGACGGGGGTGGGGGGCGCAGTGTCACATTGTGCCCCCAGCGCCGGGCTCTCGCAGTGGGGATCTCCGCAGGCCCGACCAGGACTCCGGCATCAATCTGGAATTGTCTCCCGGTTTCGGAGAAGAGGAGGCCTAATGGGAACAAACGTACCACCTCATCAGCACCTCTCAGGGCTGCCATAATGGAGCATCCATGGTCATTATTCGAGCGTACCTCCCACCTCAAGAGTCTCTATTCAGTCTCTGTCATCATTCACGGCCATCACTTCCTCAGAATTTAATGGCTTTGGAGGTCCCTTTTATCCCATTGTCTCTGCGCCTCTGTGTTCCTTCCCCATTTGGGGAGCTGGAACCAGAGGACAGGCCTGTTAGCTGGGCGTCGGGGCTGACCTCTGCTCCCCTTCACCGGAGAATCCCTGGGCTTTGTTTTGGGCCTCTGTCCCCCTTGCCAAGGCAAATCAGACCCCAGGCGGGTCACGGAGAGAGGGAGCCACTGGGGGTCTCATTGTCTTCCCATTCACGTCGCAGACAAGTGGCCCGGAGTGGACATCAGACGCTCCATATAGCCACACACACTGAGGGGACAATGTCCACACAAAGTGACAGCTCCTATTGGGAGAGGAATGCATGTGAATCGAGAAGGTTCAAAGCGGCACGACAACAAACCAAGGACATGGGAATATTTGATTGCCAAGCGCTATTTCTTCTTGCCCCTCTATCTTCCACTGACACCCGCACAACGAGGAGGAAGATTACAGTCACAACCATTTATTATAATGCAAGGCTCCACACATATACATTTGGGATGATTTGTGCAGCGGTATGAGCTACGAAGCTGTAGGCTTCATTTTCCTTCAGGGAAACCAGCTCCCGTGTCCATCGGGGTCTGACTCTCCATCTCTGTGCTTTAGGGGGCAGGAGAGAACCAGAGGAGGAAGACTGGCTGGACCTCACAAGCGGGGCCGAGGGGTCGGAGCAAGTCTGCGACCGGGAGTGAGATTAGGAGGCAGCTGAGAGAGGGCACGCGGCCGTCCTCCGCTGCACATTCCCGCCATGGCCCTGGGCCAGGAGCTGGGGATTAATGGAGACTGAAGAGAAGGGCTGGCGTTGGCAAGTCACTGGCAATGTTTTTTTCTTTTTTTTAATTTCCATGCATTTTCCACTTTCCGACGACAATGTGCATGCAAATCAGGGTGCAGGGATTAATTTGGAGCACTGTGACTAAACTCACGCCTGGCTCATTTAATCACACATTCATTCAATTACCCTCTCGGACACTTGGCAGACTTTGCACATTTGCGCATCCATAAAAAATTTGACGCTGCCGTCGTCAAATTTCCCCAAAGACTCTCGCACAGTATTTCATTCCGCCCCGATGCTGGACATGCTCTCAGCCCTCATTTTCTCATCCTGTCTCCAGTGGCGATGTGCTGAGATTAGTGCACCAAAGCCTCCTGTAGATCTATTGAGCAACAATTCATGGGCCTCATCACAGGACACACTGCTGTTTTGTCAGCCGTGTGAAAAGCAGCTTACGTGGTTCATCTGCGGCGACTCCCGCCGAGAGTCCGAGCCCGACCTGAATGGCGTTCTGTAATGTTCTCTGCGGCGGCTGGACGAGGTGGTTTCAATCTAAAGGTGCGCTCGTGTCCGCCGAGCAGGAAACTGGAAATCCATGTCTGAGGCCTGATAAGTGTCTGTGCCCTATTATCTGCTGTTTGCAGGGGAGAAGGGAGACAGGTGATAAGAGAGAGAGAGAGAGAGAGTGAGAGAGAGGGTTTAAAGGGCTGAAAGATGTCCAGCATGAATCATAGAAACATTTGAGAATTTTCTTAAAATAGCGAAAAACCATTGACGATAGATCCGTTTTTGGAGACAACATCAAAATACTCAACAGAAATATATACGACAGGTGAATAACAGATTCATTGTGAGTATTGAAATCAGCTGCCCTGGACCTCACAGGCACCAAGGGGGAGCAAGAGGAATTAAAGAGTTCTTCTTTCCTACATTTAAGAATGACACAGGACTGATTCACTCACTGAATCATAAAAACAAAACACCAACTATAGCCGAGCCGGTGAGCCAAACATTTGATTTCCTTCGCAGTTGCTGCAGCTCGCTCATTAGCTTCCTCATTCTATCTCTATCTCTCCCTCTCCTCACACAGGAAGTCCACGGGAGCATCCAGCTGTTGGAGGCTGCACAGAACAGGAAGGATGCATTTCGAAATGGAACGGTCCCGAAACACCTATGTGATGTAATCTCTCTTTAAATGCAGCCTTCAGAGAGGATGCAGGCCCCCTGGGGTTACGACACAGCAGTTTGCCTCAAGGTCCTGTGTGAGATAAACATCTGGGGAGACGTTGGCATCCTATCTTTTTTTCATTACTTTATCGGTTTACATCCCATTTTCAGAAGATCCTGGACAAAATGGAATCGCTGTTAACACTGAAAACACGGGACACAATCATAGAAGGAAGCTAAACAAAAGAGAGTGAACGTAATAAACAAGTGAGTACGCAATGAGGCCAATAATTTTAAATCCCGTTCCTTTTTAACACATTTACGATGGGTGTTGTTGGTGTTTGTTGGACTTGGCTGTTGTTAGTGTATGTGTAACCCCCCCCCCCCCGCCCATTACAAATATCTTGTGTGTTGGATTGTGTTCATATATGTAGGTGTGTTGTCCTTGTTTCAGTTTCAATAGTGAGACTATCGCCAGATTTATGCAAAAAAGAAACTTCTGCACAGTTTCTGTGATGAAGATGAATAATTAAACTCGAGGTGAGTCATTGTGAGGATAAATTAAATTGGGACCGGGTCTGGTTTTTCCCTTCATGTGTTTGAGCCCTAAAGAGGATCATTTGAACTCTGAGGCGTCTGCGCTCGCCCCCTCACCTCTCTGCCTCTCTCTCTCACCGTTACCATGTCGACGTCATGGAATGTGTGATGTCACCGCCCAAGCACACACACACACACACACATACACACACAACACATGCTCTCACCTGGTCTCCGCAGCAACCGAAGCCACAGCAGCTTCCTCCCTTGCACACTTCATAAGGCGTTTTCAGTGAAGGGCCTCACACGTACCCAGAAAGACACAGGCAGATCAAGGTCGAGCGCTGCGCAGGTTACATGTGTCATCCGGGGCTCAGGTGGACAACAATAGCTTTCCTCTGCTCTGCTCTGCTCTTGTTCTTAGTGACTTGTGGTTAAGCGCGACTCACAGCTGCTTAAGTTTAAAGCTCCGAGGCGTCAACAACGCACGTTCGACAACAACGGCTTTCTGATGTATTTAAAAAAACTCGGGTGTGAGCCATTCACGATCTTAACTGTGCTGACCCGCCAAGTTGTCCTGCCGCCGGAACATCATCAAGCAAAACATCGCTTTCACACTTGAAAGCTTTATCACACATGATACGATCATGCCATCTGAGAGCTGCGTGCCGAGCTATCCAAGTTTTTACCATCCACGCTAACAGACCTTTTAGCTGCAGCTGCAGTTATGTATATGCCTTCTCCCCCACTACCACCAAATATTGATTGATTAACTACGTGGAAAGACTACAAATCCCAGATCTGCCCTTTTTATCTAAAGTACATGACATCTTTTTCATAGACTATGTCGCACCTTTGCTCAAGATTTTCAGGAAATAGGCTCAGTAGGTTTTGCAAAAATTATAAACACAAGCTCCCTGTTAGGAGTAATGAATGAATACAAAATGAAATATATGGACATTAATAATGGACATTAAGGACCTGTGGATACAGATATCAGTCATATGATCGTTGTTGTTAGAGATATTAAAGAAAACATTGTTGACGATGTAAAGAAAAACGTAAAAGCATACTCACTCCTTCAGTGCTCTGTCACTTGTTCCATGTCTCCTCTCAACTTCAATGGAAGCATCATCTGCAGGCAGCGGCTCGACTCTGTGACGGAGGTGATGGAACAAAATGACACAGGTGATAGAGGGGGTTTATTTGCGGACTGCAAGTCGGCCCTGTTTCTGCAGACAGGTCCACAAAGGTCCGCACTGACGTCTACGGTTTCGGCACGAAGGCAATTTCAACCGACTTGGGTCCAACTGTCTCGTGCACATTGTGTCCGGAGACGAGTGGCGCAAAGTGTGTGACCACTTAACTCGCTCAGACTGACACACAGCTGGTGAGGGCGGTTAATCATGAACCTTTCTCTTTCTTTGACTTCTAATAATACACACGCGCATTACCCGGTCACACTTGCTCGCTACACACACACACACACACACACACACACACACACACACACACACACACACACACACACCCGGCTCGGCATGGCTCCAGGCCTCATGTGTAACTGCTGTGACTGGTTATCGCCATGGCAACGGGAATGCTGGCCCTGGCAAGTGCCAAGAGAGCAGCTGGTAGGTAGTGGCAGATTAGTCTCCAAACAGATTTACAGCCAGTCAAGTACGGCTTGGCCTTTAAAAAAAACACAGAAGAAGAAATGATAAAGAAGCCATTAGAGGGAAAGAAAACAAAGAGGGGATTGTAGCAGGAATGACGGAGAGGAGAAACCTTCCCCGGCATGATCCAATATGTGGCGTGTATGTGTGTGTGTGTGAGAGTGTGTGTGTGTGTGTGTGTGTAGCTCAGAGGGTGAAAGTAAATGAAGAAAAAGAAAGAAAAACGGAATATTTTACTTTGTTTAGTCTCCCGCTGTGAGTCATAACAGTGAGGGATGATGACTTCGAAACCCATCCATTACACCCATTACTCAGTTTGCCTCCTCAGGTAGGAGAGTCTATGTAGATGAGGGGCATCGGAGAACATTTGCAGTTAAATAAATGCATTTTTAAGTCAGTCGAAAACACATTTATTATCATAAGCCTAACATTAAAAATGACAAATTGCAAAGAGCACCTGGACCCAGAGGCCATTTATAATGCAGTGATAGGTAGAAAACACTGCTTCCAATCAATATACACTTCATCTCACAATAACAATCCGCAACGTTCTCGAGACGTATGTTTTGAATGTTCCTCTTAAGACAAAATCATAACAAGAGACAGAAGTCCATAGTGGCCGGATCTGATTATGATGGGAGGGAAGGAAGGAAGTCATATGATCTGGTCAAAACTCAGAAACAGGAAGTGTTGACAAAGCAATTTAAAGGGGGACTCTCCGATGGATTGGGTCTAAATTTAGAGTCTGATGACTTTGGGGGACTTCATGTCCCGATGAGGTGAGGACAGACGTACTCAAATGTGCTGGTGAAGATTGGGCAACATGACAAACAGAGAATGTTTTCTTATGCCCTTCAGCTTTGAGGCCAACAGATGGAGACTTGGCAGTTTACACACCAAATAAGAAGGTTCTTGGTTCTAATCCTGGTTTGATTTAGAATCTTTTCTCCAGGTATTTCATCCTCAATCCAAGAACATAAATAGACAATAGAAAATAAATTAAATCAAAGGTTTGTTTTTCAAAAGTGTAAAACATTAACTACCTGAACCAGGTGAATCCCAACTCTGTTCAATGTCAGCTGGGATTGGAACCAACAACCCATGACAAGTAAAGGATCAATTGGATGAATGAATGGGATGGAGGAATGGATGGATTATAAATGGATGGGTGGATGGATGGACAGATGGATGGACTAATGCTCAAACTATACAAAATTGACCTTAAAGAATAAGATGCCTCATTTGTTCTGTTACTGGATTAAACATCTAACGTGAATTATCAGACGAACGTTTATAATTTATGTTACAAATGAGTCCAGATGATAGTTTTGTGATTATTATCACGATCATCAAATTCCTCCCTAAAGAACAAACTTAAAAACATTAAGAACACTATTCCACGGCAGTGCGAAATATCATAACATTGCAGGGACCGGTCGCCTCCCTCCTGGTGTCATATACGATTGCATATAGCCATTGATTTTATGACTTTTGAGAAAATGTCAAAACACATATCTCATCCCGACAGCCGGTGATTTAAATTCAAAACAAGGGTGTGAGTGGAGAGCCGGTGTCTATAACGGTGTTTTATGTCTGCTGCTGTCACGATGTACCGACTTTTACTGCTGCTGAGTAACAGAGACATCATCTGAAGTATTCCTGCGCCGCCAACGAAACTTGAGCACGGAGGATTTCATATTGATAATGTGTCCATTAGCTGCAGTAGGGTTCAAGTCTCATCTGATCTAAGGTGCCTACATTATCTGGATAACAACATAAGGCACGAGTTATGACTCCTCGGATACGGTTTTAATGCCGCCAGATCGGGGTGTGTGGGGGGGGTGGGGGGAGAACATCTGTCGCCCGAGACATTAGAAGCATCGTCAGCTTCCCGCATTCAAAAAACACATGAAACAACATATATAACGTGGATAATCATTTTGAATTGCTCTTCCAATTAGAGTCACACACTATAGCTATCATTCCCAGCGTTGCTATGCCGCCCATTTCCAGACGCATGAGAGCGAGGATTCACTTTGACTTGCAGCTGCACTATTCCCACTCGGGTCTGACTCAGGAGAATCTGTCGCCGCCAATGAGCCTCCCGTCTCTTTGCAGCGCTCATCGTGTTAACACGGGGGCTGCACGCTCCAGCAGCTCATCACTCGCGGAGCAGATAACAGGGAGCATGATCAACACTGGAGGTGATGATTAACGCGCCGTGTTCGCCATCGCAGCTTGTTTGTGCTACTTTTTGTAAATACTTACAAGGTGATGGCGGATGTTAATGGTGCCGAGGCCCGAAGGGGATGACGGATTTGTGCCGGGAGGATTGTTGGAAATAAGCTCTTTTAAGTGGAAATCTTATTGTTAGAAGTAAAGCTGTTTACGTAACGGAGAGAGGTTGAAACGTCATTGTTGTCACAAGTTCATCCAGAGACTGTACATAAAGGTGCTGAGGCCTAACTCCTCCTACTTCCTGCTTCATCCCAAAATGGGAAAAGAGGCAGAGCACAGGACGTGCTAGGTCGGCCCAGGCGTCAATCAAGAGGCCACGCCCTAAATTATTCAAACCTCGATAGAAATTTGGGGTCTACGGGGATTGACTCGCTTTCGGAGGCAGCCTCAAGTGGCCACCTGCTGAACGGCAAGTTCAATACTTCTATGAAGTTGAATAGTCTCGTGCTAACCACAGACCTACTTTCAGGAGTAGAACAGAGACCAGTCAAATAACTTGACAACGGAACTGGAAGTGTCATCATGCAAACCTCCCTCCATACTCCCTGCAGCACTAAATGTGTAACATTCTGTTCCATTTGGCAACTTTTCAGAAACATCTCGCCGCAGGCGACATCCCCAGCGTCCAGAAACACACTTGTCTTTACCTTCATTACCTTCAAGTCAGCAAGACACCATTGCTGATCTAGTGTCAGCTTATCAAAGATAATCATCTCTGACGCCGAGCAGCTCACACGAGATGACAGATAGATAAGGATTAAGCAGGATTTGAACCCCCGAATGAACAATTAGGGACAAGTCGAAGCATGTCCAGGCGAGCGCCCCGCCGCCGTCCCATCAGCGGGCGAGCATGACGTGCAGCGCGAATCCACAGACTGTTGGGAGATTGTGCTCTTTCTGCCACCAGCGGCAGCTGCCTGGTGCAGCTGTCCGGGCGACGCAGCTTCACACAAATTCAACAGAACTGGTCAAAAACGCACCAAGAAATCAGAACAGGTGGACGAAAACATATCCTGCCATTACAAAAGAGGCTGGCTACACCGATTCATCCGCACAACCGTTAGTTCTTTATTAAACATGACAGGGTCTGTGGGTGGATTTCTGAACAATCCAATCAAACAGAGCCAGACGGGCTGTGGTGGTGGTGGTGGTGGTGGTTGGGGGGGGGGGGGGGGGGGAAGGGGCAAAGTGTTAACAAAGAGACAAAACAAACAACCGAGATCCAAAAATAACACATACTAAATGACCACAAATACTCTAAAATACCACTAACGCAGTAAAAATGGCTACATTAGGGTGATTAACAGCGGCGCAGGGAGACAACATGTCCTCAAAACAGACAAAACAGGAACACAAATGGACATAAAATGACCACGGGGACACAAGAACTAAATACGATAAAGATCAGTAAAACGACTGCATGGACACAAAATCTCCAGAAAAAGACACAACGGAGACCACAGGTATTCAAGTTGGCCACTGAGGTCTAAAAACAATAGAATGAAAATGCAAGGGAACTATGCAACTGACACAAAATGTCCACAAGGCAGCTCAAGTGGACGGCGAGACACAAACAAGAAATGTGCAAAATTACGATTAAAAATATCTCGAAAAATGAAAACAATAACACAAACGGATACAACAAGGATCTAAATAGTTGTAAAATGACCACTAAGGCACAAATAGTGATCTTAGCGACATCCAAAACAACACCAGTGACACATTAGTGTCTCAGAGAAACAAATAAAAGACATCGCATGTAAAGCAACTACACTGCGATATAATACCTCCACTAAGACACAAACAAAATCAACAGGAAAAGTTAATCAACGACACAAATTAACACTTAGTCTAAAGGGATTAGAGGGATGTAACGACACAAACATGGACTCCAGGAGACACAAAATGACCTCAGACATATCAAATGCCAACTAAACTAAATTAGCCATTGTGTCCCACACTGACTTTTAGGTCATTTCATGACCCTGAACACTCCTCTGCTCTGCTCTCATCATGTATCAATCACAAACTGTGAAATAGACATTTCCTAACCACATGGAAACACACAGGCAGAATGAGCCAGTGTGTGTTCAAAGCCTCTCTTATGTAATTCTGTAGCTTGTACGTTGGCTCGCTGCCTCTCCACCTAATGAAAGAGCTTACAGAGGAGCTCGCTCTTTAAAAAAAAAATAGAAAAAAAGAAGAAAAGTGCTAATTCCAGACATCGGGGGCCTTTAACTGGTCCTAAATCTGAGCGTGGCGGCGACAATGGCGCCTGATTCTAAATGCACACGGAGGGTGATGTTGGTGCGTGATCACCGACGAGGGCTATTTCCAAACTGGGCCATACATGAGAACGGCTGGCACGCCGTCAAGTATGGGACCAAAAAGGAGAGAGAGTTCAGCGAGGCGAAACCAGGCGCTTGTGTGGAATGAACCTTTGTGATTCAACGCTGCTCGTTTCGAATCGTACAAAAAAAAAAAAAAAAAAAAAGTTACAAAGTTGCTCAGTTGTTGCTTTTTGTTTGATCTGACGCTGCCGGGTTCGTCATCCACATGTTGGGTTTTATGACTCTTTCTCGGCGTACCACTTTTTTCTACAAACAACGGCAAAGAACCCAAACCACCGTCCTGAAAATATGAATCGCAAAAAAGGGGGACAGTTCTGTGTAATATTTTCCATCTGAAGCCCGATACCTGCGCCGCAGACTTTCCATATGATGTCGTTATACATTCATACGAGCCGGCGTGTGGTTTGTTTTGAAGTGGCGCAGCAGTGAAGAAGCGCAGGCACCGGGGTTTTTTTCTCTCTGCCTCGCTGGCTAATGGATAAACAATAGGCTTCATTCTCCGACGTGTCCTCTGCTGCCTCTCCCTCCGTCTTTTTATAGACGCCTCTCTTTCTCTCCAGCGTCTCCCTGGCTTCTCCTCTGACATGGGGTTTTAACCCAGTCATATCATTAGGGAGTCGAGAGCATCTCCAGTCGAGCCTGTGAGGTTTCCCTCCTCGGTTATATAATGATCTTCCCGGAGGCCTCTTCTGGTGTTGGCGGCGCTCCCTGCCTCCGTGACCCGGCCCGGCGTTGGCGCCACTCCAGTTCAAACAGAACCCACTTTGTCCTGGACTCTGTATTTGGCACCAGCTGTTCGTGCACGACTCCAGCAGCTGACTCCTTTGTTTGACTTACAGCCGCAGCTTTTTCTCCTCTTACATCACCTCCATTTCTTTTGTTTCTCCTCTGTTTTTCAGTCTCTCTCCATCGCTCTCTCTCTCTCTATTTCCCTCCTCCTCACCTCTTTTTGTCTAATTTCTATTGATAGTTTCCCCAGCTCCTTCTTTCCCCCGCTGTCTGGAGAAGAGACTGTTAGCACTGTGATGTATGAGAGCAGCTGATGCCCACCTGCTTCCCAGCAGTCAGTCTGGGGGGGCGGGGGGTGTTTCCGAGCTCTGCTCATTGGCTATCGGCCGTGCAGTTCGGGCTTTTCTACGGATGAATCAATACCAACTGTCACACCTGTCGCGGCCTCTGGTAAACACAGGCTGTGATGGCTGCAGATAAGTCATTAGCGAAAGTGACTAATGAAGATATAATCGTGTTGCTCTGACCGGGCCAACAATCTGTCACGATGGCTTGTTTGTTTACAACTTCTCCTCGGCGGCCCCCGAAATTGGGGTGTGCTTTACCGCGCCGTCGTTAGCGATGACTTACGGCCTCAGCTTCATTTGTTCAAAAGAGGGAGACATCAGCCGAGTAATTGAGAGTCTCCGAGAGGCAATTCAGCAATAATCGCTCCCCCGGTCCCTGGCTGAATAACTGAGGATCCCCCTCACAGCTGTCTGAGCTCTGCACAGGTAAACCAGTACGACCTGCGACCTTCCACTGAGGGTTAAAGGATGGTCTCTGCCAAAGTCTCTGATCACAGGATCTACCTCCACCATGCACTGCAGTATCAAGAAATACATCTAAAGTCTAAATTATGGTGGAAAGGCCCAAAAAAAACTGTAGGAAAAGACCTTATTGTTGTCATGGTAATGAAGTGTCTTGAGAGAAATTGAAAATACAGGATTACCTTTGTCATATGATCTGTGCCAAAAATCCATGTGTTCCTCTCTGGCTTATATCACATTCTTCCACCTAGTTATGTGGAAACAGACGGGGAATGTGAAAAACAGCTTTTGTATAGAAGCAATAATAATTTGAAATCTCCATATGGTTATGGGTTCGCTGCAGACTTACAGCGGGGCTGATCTTTAAGCCTGATCCGAGCATATTCCTCCCTCTCTGCCAGGTCTCGGCACTTGACGCCCTCCGTGTTTGTTTTTCTTCCGAAGTCACGCTCAGAGATCAAATCACATGAGATTCTGTGAGATTTCAGGCAGTGGACAAGATTCCGCTCAACTCAGATCAAGAGAATCTGAAGAGAGGGAGAAGACAAAAGTTAAATGGTGTGTACTTACATAGCGTTCTGTCAGGTATTGATGCCCCCTCAAAGTACTTTACACTACAGTTTACTTTCACCCACAAACATTTGTAATGTAAAGCTTCATAATTACGGGATAAGCGTGAATCGATGCCACGGAAGACGCAGGGATCTAATGGGCCTCTCGATAACAAGGTCAAACATCCCTCTGGGTTTCATGTAAACAGTAGCAGTCGTCTACTTAGCAGCAGTATGACATTTGATCAGACAGCGTTTATCTGCCTCTCGATCACAAAACAAGCATTTTCCGCTGTCATTTCATAACAGCAGCCAGCACGGTGACGCAACGGTGCAACGAACCAACGCCATCTGTAACTCCTCGCAGCGCCTCACGGTAAATAACAGTGTTGTCGGCGTACGGCTTAAATCAAGCACATATCAATCAGGCCCGACAGGCGTGAGAGCGCCGAGACGCCTGCAGCACAAATCAACTGCGCACACCGAGCTGTTAATGGGAGGAAGGCGGCGGCAACACCGTCTGACAGATGCAACGCATAAAATCCAAAGTTGACGCACCACGGGTCCATAAAGCCGTCACATCTATCAGTGACACAGACGCTAAGGTCCGACACACAATTAGCAATCAGATCAATAGCCCTCTGCTCAATTACCCCTTGAGTGACAGACGACGAGAGCAGGAAATAATAATGGGCGTGACATCTCACCTCGGAGCCGATATTGCTCTGCTCTCCTCTTTCAGCGTCGGCTCTAATTAGGAAGTTTTATGTTGTTGTTTTTCTGCAGGGTTACACAAGAGCTGGCTTTCTAGGAACTTATTGGAAGGATGGGACGCGAGCCAAGAGGCAATCCATTACATTCTGGCACGGATCCGGACAAACGGGTTGATCTGGGCATTTATTGCGCTATGATGGATGGTCTTTGACATTTTCACTGATTTCCCAGGGAGTAATTCATGGATCTCGGTGAAAGGACATGTTTGAGGGATCGATGTCCACGTGTGTGTGTGTGTGTGTGAATTTGGTGCAGTGAGACTGAAGTTACACTACACGTACAGGGACAGTTGGGCCTCGGAGGGGCACGAGAGACAATTGTTATTTATGAATGCGATCATATTGTTTTCACGCGTCAAATGATCTACAGACACAGTCGTGTCCATGAAACTGCAGGTTCGGTAACAATAGATTGCAGTTGAACATCATCTACAATTTGAACTATGGCTGAATCCACACTTAGGCATTTCACGACATAATTAAAGGAACAATGTGCAGAATTTAGTGCCATCAAGAGGCAAAACAATGCATCCAAAACAATAGAGTGAACCACACCAGTGAATCTAAACTCATGCCCAACATACTGAATTAGTTCATCATTCATCACATTGAAATAGTCATGAGATCATCAACAGTACATGTGCAGTGATGAACACTGCAGCTTAAAAAAGGTGTAGTGTGTAGGAATAAGTGACATCTAGTGGTAAAGTTGTTAAACACTCCGCACTTCACCCTTCCCCTGCAAGAATACAGGAGAACGTACGGCAGCCTTCGCTTATTGGTTATTAGTTTGTCCATTATTGGCTAACAACATGGCGGCCTCCATAGGGAGGACCGGCTCCTGATGTAAATACAAAGGGCTTCATAAATTGGTAGCGAGGCGATTTTAAACAAAAGAAAACTATATCACTATATTCATCTTTTATTATGTATCTACAATTAAATACATTTGACCAAAATCTCGCATACTGGACCGTTAATCATGCGCGAGCAGTGGTCATGCATGTACTGGTGTGAACAGGAAGCACTAACAGGTAATTTTGGTATTTAGACCAACGCTGAGGTGCATGTACTACCAGTTGTAACTGATGAGAGCCAATCAGGAAGTGAATGTAGGTCACATGGTTTCCAAAAGTTCTGCTTTCTGCCCAAAGCCAAAAATACAAGCCCTGAGCTGTGCGAATGGAACAGGGCCAACGGCGTCTCCTCGACCCGAGAGCTCCAGATACGTGAGTGCATTGACACTCATTTGGAAATGGATGTTTTTTGACAAACAAATGTGGATGTGGCCAAAGTTGCTGACCATGGTGAACATCACCTGTGAATCATCTGCACGTCAGAGCGACATCTCAGAGCTTCCTGGCTGCAGCCTCAACCCCAAACCCCTGCCAAGCCTAAAAATGGGTCAAAAACCTTGTGGTTTCATTTGAGAGAAAGAAAAAAAAAAAGAAAAAAGAAAAAAAGGGAACTGTAGCAAATATTACTCAAGCAGGATTTGTTGGAGACGATTCTGTGACTGTAAAATAAGCAGGTTTTAGTAAGAAAACATGAAATCATAGGTTTGTCATTTCCTTCCAAAACAATCCACATGAGCCTTTTCAGATGTGGGACCTTCTGTTGGCAGCGAGGCACAAATTCCTCCTGGCTCTCAAGAAACATTTTCTCAACTTCTACGTCTACGGTTACGGACATAATGACTTGGTTAAGATTAGGGAACACATATGGTAAATGGACTGCAGTGTATATAAAGCTCCTCCAGCTTCATCCACCGCGCACACTTCACCCATTCATGTACACATCTAAAGACTAAGTACTTTTTCAATCAAACTCGATTCACATTGGGTTTTCGGGTTCAATATGTCTCCTCAGGACACTTACTGGAAGAGTTGGGGATTGAATCAACAACTTTCTGGTAAGTCGGCCCACCCACTCTAACCCCTGGGACGCACCACTGACAATATTACATCAAAATACTGAGGAAGAGGAATGAACGTTTTCAAGTTTAAACGAAACTTTTAAAACTCTCCGTCCAAGTGAACGTCATGAAAACACACATCATGTGACTCATGCACATAATAAACAGACGGCTCATTACTTAAAGATGACAGGATTACTCCATTACACCAATCAGTATCAGTGTAGAATACAGAATTTAAAGGTTTAGAGTGTAAGATTTAGCACCCTCAAAGGGTGACGTTAAATCAATCCCCAGTGTCCCCTTCATGATTTTCAGTAGTAAGAATGCAAAAGGCTGTGATGGTTTGTCCATTCTTGGCCACTGTAGGAACATGGAGGGGGGCCCACTGTGATGTAAATAGAAACAGCTCATTCTCAGGTAAGAAAAATAAACAATCCTAGCTTCACATGTTTATACAGCAAATGAAATCATACGTACAAACCTCATATGTCATTTCTACTGATGTTAGTTGGGGATCATGTGGACGGACTCGATCCAATCAGAGAGCAGATCTGTGTCCATGCCCAACTAGATCAAGGAAATTGGCTCTAAAACGACTTGTAGTAGTGCACTCTAAAATTTGCGGGGTTAAAAATAGCCCAATATGCGTTATTATGGTAACCCAGCATTGGGTCAATTATGGACCTATTGCACGCTTGGTGACTTCAACCCTGCAGGGTTTGATTATGGGTTTGACTCAGCAATTTTTTCTACCCAAAAAATGAGTAAAAATAAACTATATTGATGGGTTTTAAAAAAAACATCAAACAGACAGTATTAATCTTATCTACTTATGCAATAAAATCTACCACATAAATCATCTTCCGTTGTAATCCAATACTGGGTTGGGGGAAAGTAACCAGCCACACCCAGCGCCACCCGGCCCATCGCACAGCATCGCTAACCCAGACGCTCCTGCTTCTGATTTTGAGTCCTGCCATTATTCAAACAGCGCCCACACGTGTTGATAACAACTGTACAGGTCCATATTTCCGTGACTCTGTCGTGGCAAGGCTGGAAACACTGAATCCGCCCACTTATCAGACTGTGTCTAGGAGAGATTAGGGTGAAAAGGAAACTCAAACACCACCACCCTCTGCTTTTGCGGAGACGCACTTATTCCCAAGATGTTCCGCTAATGGCCACCTCTGCCTCTTTTCTGTCTGTTTGAGCGTCGCCGCCTCTGCCTCCCCTGGTCTCGCTCGGCACCGCTACTTAGAGAGAGTGATGAGGAAATGGCCTCTTCCTGATGTACCTTGACAGGATGAGGGAAAGTGTATAAACCGTGTGGTTAGCGTGCATGTGAGTGTGTGTTCTCTGCAAACGCTCAGCTGCCTGTGGGCAGAATTTGCTGTGTAATTACAGGGGGGGAGGAAAAATGAGAGAGAGAGAGAGACAGAGAGAGAGAGACAGAGAGGGAGAGAGGGAGGGAGAGAGAGAGAGAGAGATAGGGACAAAATAGAAAGTGTGTGTGAGACTGTGAGGAATGTGCTGATGAATGGGCGATCGAAGGCAGCGTCCCTAAGCAGCCCGTCTCATTACGGTTCTGCCTGAGCCGACACTCTGTTCATTAGGCCTTAAAACAGCCCGTTAAAATACTGCCCGTGTGTGGTTTCCTCATTAAAGCTGCAGATGATATCCAAACAAAGGCCGTGTTCCCTCCTGTCACTCAGACCTGTGTTCGTCTGCCAGGAAACTCAAAGAGGTAAATAAAAGAACATTTTCTTTCGGCCGTGCCGGATAAGTGGGTTGTCTGTTTTGAAAATAAAACTGTTTTATAACAACAAGGAGATATCACTGGAGCCATTGTGTTTGGCCATTAGAAGATCCAGTGTCTAACATGATAGATGTTGTGATTCCATCTCTAAAAAAATAAGATAGCGACATAAAAGAGTCACAAAGATGCTTTCAGGAGCGTTTCAATCACCTGGATGTAAGGGTTTGATACTGGTACGGGAATGAGCCCTTTATATTCACATCAGGAGCATCAGCAGCCTCTCTAAGGAGGCCGCCATGTTGGACCACCACAACAGTCCAGAACAGAAAAACTGAACTCCTTTGGGGCTGAATGTCACTAAGTGAGGTTGAGTGATGACTGAAAACAGAGCACACAGAGGAGAGACAGCTGCAGTGGAGCCACAGCAGTGAAACCTCCTCAACTCCTCGACAAAATGCCAAATATCAGCCATTATTGACTTGACTTCTGTTGTGATGTATTTATCCGCTAACCTTTCAGCTACTTAGAGAAAGTTTGCGGCAATCGTTTCCTTTCTCCGCCAATTCCATCAAACTGTTGAGGCTGAAACGCTCCAAAAGTGGGTCAAGCCCCAAAGACTGGTGGATTAAGACATGTTTAAAGGACTGGCATGTTCTGTGGATGATGCGACTGCACCATGGGCCCATCCCCCTGCTCCACCTGGGCTCCGCCTCTTTGCCCGTTTTGGGATGAACCAGGAAGTAGGAGGAGTTCGGGATCGGCCAGATTGAACCGCGCACTACGAGTCTCATAAGCACTCTGCAGACACCTATCCATCTTTATATACAGTCTATGTCTTTACTCTGAAATATGAGAAGAATTCAAACTACTTTTGGTCAAGTGACCTCAAAGAAAGAGAGGGAAAAAAATCACTACCATGATCTCCACAGATATTTGTGAATAGATCTGTGGAATAATTCATCTCCTGAGAGCGTCGATGAGGTGTAAAAACAAAGCGAGGATCAACATGACATTATCGGTGAGTCAGCGGAGTCAGGGATGATTTAACAGCTGCATCACAGCATGAACGCACTCCGCTCCGCCATGACCACGCACCATCACAGACACTTAGTGGATTTCTGGTCAGAGCTGTGACGACGCACCGATATTCTGTCCGGAGCTGATTAGTGGAAAATCTACATCCTCATCCGCTCGGCTAAAGATCATCATCTTAATCTGTGAAACCAGGGGGTTTAAAAAGCGCGACCGTGCCCCGGCCTCTGTGCCGCCGCCGCCGCCTCGACATATTGACCGCTTGATCAATTGTGCTGCGGATGCTGTCTGGAGGATAAATCGCCGTGGTAACAGAGTTACTGTGCCGGACAGTGCAAGGGGAAAGAGTGACTCATCATGTTCAATAAAACAAAGAGCAAACGGTGAGTGCGTCAGGGACGGATGCGCGGCGGCTATAAATGTCAACAGCCTCATTTCTCAAAGAGCAGGTCGGTCAGATCACAACAGAAATCCTCCCGGGGAGATGTTGTGACGAGGGATGCGTCACGGTTCGTCTGACCCCACGTCCATGTGACACACCTGGATTAACTCAATCTAATCAGAACAGAGCCAAAACCAAGAGGTGGAGAGGACTCTGTCTCGATCATAACGAATCATGTAAATCAATATCCCGTTTAGTATTGAGGGGGAAATACTGACGCTGAAAGTTTAATTCTCACCTTTAAGTCCATGTGGGTGTTGGGGGGGGGGGGGTCACAGTTTGAAGAGATGCTGTTGTTCCCACTGGGATTTTCCTGAAAGTAAGAAAGTCATGTATGAGTGGATGAAAAGCATAAATGAAGATGGAATAGAACAAGGGATAAAGTATCTTAAAATCGATTATATTCTACAGTGCAAACTTTTGTTTTGTTATTTATTTTGGACGATTAACATGACTCTCATCACGTCAATTTCCCCAGCAGCTGCTGCTGCCCACAGTCACGAGTTTCAATATCACAGAAATGGCTTGTTTTTCTCTTCACACTTGCCCCCCGCCCCTGCAGATTCCACTGGGTGTTACCCTCTGAGGGGTACGACAGCCAGTCTGTGGGCGGTAGGTGCCACCGGTTGAGGAAACTCCCCTGTTTACGTTGTAAAAACAGGAAGTTTCAGGAAATAGCAACAATCAAATGGCATTATAAGTTAAGACAAGACAATATCCAATCCTTCTCAAAGTTAACTGCCAAAAAAGTCATACAGACCATAATACCATCAGAGACACTAAATAAAAAAAATATCACCATTTATCTAAGAGGCACTGTGGGCTATAGAAATGAAAATCTGATTACCAAAAACATAAATCAATATTTAAACTGATACAAGACGTGGCACTACGTGCACTGTTTATACTTCCTGTGTTGTTATGAAGTGGTTACCATGGTGAGTGATGTGAAATATAATATAATGAGGGTTGTTGGTATTTGGTTGTCTGTGTGTGAGTGTGAGTCTACAAAGAAATGAATGAAAGTGGTTATGTGAGCATCTGTCTTCCTGTTACTCTCTGGTAGATAGAGGGAGCTCCTCTCCTGTACTTGGCCTGGATATGACTGAACCTCTGACTGTTTGATGACATTTCATGAAACTATGAGGGTCAGCTTGTTTCCCGCCTGCTCACTTTCCTCCCTTCGCTGACATTTAATGAGTAACACGCCGCTCTACGAGTGGAAAACTATCTCTTAAAGTCAGTCATTTCACACTGTAATGGTTTTAAGACGCATCTCTTTATCCCCTAACCCTCACACTGACCTTCCGCCTGCTCCATTTTTAATGAGAGGAGATTGACCGCCCCAGCTCCCGTACATCCTCTCCCGTCTCGACGAGTCGGCGTATTGGCTTTATTTGATTTGAGGATGGTTTCGAATGCATGCGCCCGCGCGCCGAACGGCCATCTGCTCTAACCTTGTTTCATCAACCATAAACAGGCCGGCTCCATCAGTGAAAAAAGGTCCTGGCCAAATATTTGCTGCTCTTCGACCCCATTTGGTTTAGTGCGTTTTCTGTTTGCATTTCAATGACCCACGGTCAGTGTCAGAACGATGGCACGTGTGTCCCTGACGAGCCGTCCCCTGATAAGACGCCAGCAGAAGAGAAAGGCACCGAGGCCTTGTGGGATAAGAGCAGGGTGAAGGATGGAGCAAATGTAGACAGGCTGCTGGTTCACATACAACACACACACACACACACACACACACACAAGCTCTGGTATCAATCTCCAAACACACGCTGCTGCAGCTCCCGGCTGCTGTCGACTCTTCTCGTGTTTCCTGCTCGCGTAATATCCTCGCCACGGAAAATAATGCGCCGGGGAGCGCTTGTTATTCATTGCTTTATTATCTGAATGGCACTTGTCGATTAAGTAACACCTCCCACCGCCTCGGCCGAGCGCCTGTAATCTCAAAGCTTCCTAATTATTGTTCATGCAAATCACAGATCAACGCTCACCAAATATTTTGTGAAAGACGAGGGGGGGTATGAGGGGATAAGGGAATGCAATGTGTACATGCATGGGTGTGTAGCACTTCTTTTCTGAATCGCAGCAAATATGGAATTAGCTGAGGAGGACGGGATTGTGTGGATTAGGCGGTGAGATTTGACCAAACGCGGGCGCCCTACGTGTAATTCATTTTGGCGTCCTTGAAATTGCTACTGTGAGAATTTTAGCAGCTGCAGCAGCAGCGAGAGTCCTCACACAGGCACAGTGCACCCCCCCCCACACACACACACACACACACACACGCGTACATACTACCTTCACCCCGCCCACCCACTCCACAACCACCCACAACACCCACACTCACGTTTTTCTGAAGTATGATTGCATGAAAGCAGTTGAGGGGTGTGAATGTGTTGGTTAGGATTTTATTTTTTTAATCTCTGTCCCTAAAAATATTCTTTGTGGGGGGGGGTTTGACACGTCTCTGACGCGCTCACCAAGCGCACCACTAAATCCTGTGAGAGTGTGTCGGTGGGTGGGTTTTACCAAAATCACCCGAGAAAACCATAATGTGCCTTCCCTCTCAGCTCTGTGTCGCCATGGAACCACGGAGATTTCGGTTTCATCTGCGGAGGCCGACACGTTCTGTTCTCACCTCACTGTCATGGAGGTGGACGGAATTTCCTTTGTGGTTAAAGAGTGAAAAGTGATGGACTTTTACTGCACCAGACCGGAAAGTCTTGCTCGGAACTCACGTTCCGCAAAACTGCATTATTCATTATTATTATTATCATTATTTGAATTGTAAATAAAGATGGCTGACGTGTTGCCAGTGCTGAGATCCAGTCAATTCAACATCTCAGTTTCAGCTTCCATAATAACAATAATAACAATAACAATAACAATAATAGGTTTTCTTATCGTCAGTGTGATCATGGATGAATCTAGGCAGAGCAGAGGCTTCCGTCACCTCAGTGACAGTCACTATAGTAACTCTACTTCTATAACTGCATGAACACATCAAAAAGTGAAACACAGACAATAGAACAGATTATGTGATGTATATACTGTACCTCTGTTCTCTGATGTCTCCGGGCAGAACTTCCATTATCTTCCTCTAACTTCATTTTCCGAGCTTTCCAAACCTCCTGCTCCTCGGGATCCTGCTGCTGCCAGAGTCTGACACAAGTGAAATGAATTTCGCCCTGAGTGAAAAATGATACACTGAAACAATTTCAACACAGCAACTCTCCACAAACAGTGACACGGGGAATAGACCTTCAAAAGCAGAGAGTGGTTGTGGGATGGAAGCCGTCCTCATCAAAGTCTGCGATTCAGAGACATTGACCACAGGTGTTGTTTTTCCAAAGACGATCTGCTGTTGACTTTTCCGTCTCGTCTTGTTGTTTCTATATCGTTTTATACTTTGATTGGACAGTAAACGAATAAATAAGGAGGATATTAAAGGGAAAAGAGGTGTTATGACTAAAGCTGTGAAGTCTAATGGATGGAAAAGGAAACAGATCATGATTAAACTCTTACCAGAGGATTAATGAGCCTCAAGATGTAGAGCTGTCATTCACGTCTGAGACTGACTCTTGATTGGTCGACGGCGTGGAAGGGTGGGATCCCCTGCACGGTGCAGACTCTGGTTCTAGATGACGTCAGACGTGCAAGATGGCGGCAGCCTAATTCCAGCTCTTTCATCTTCATTATTCCTGCAACAGGAGAAAATGGAGACATCATATTAGAGTCCTTTGTCACTGATGTGATACTGATGCCAGCGCACAACACAATCACCATGGAGCGCAGGGTTGTTGCCATGGTAACCTGGTTCATAATCTCTTCTCCTTGAATCAGGAGAAGCTCGGTGGTAAAGGGGAATACGTCTCAGCAAGTAGCTACTTTTATAAAGCTAGCAAGAATCTGAATCAAACCTAGTTCTGCCCTCACTGCTTCCCTTAACGCAGCTATGCAGTTAGCTAACTCTTTCATCACCTGTATTTCAATTGCAGAAAAACAGACAGTAACAACTCCAAGATAAATATACAACTGATATATCAGCTCATACAGCAAACTAAATATAGCTTAACATGTCACTCTAATGGTTAAATCACACCATATCACCGAATAACACTAACTGGCTGAACTAGAGTAAGCTAACTAACATATCAATATGCTAAGTACAAGCTAACATATTGAAGCTAAGAGTGAGCATGCTAGTGCTAGCGCCGTTATGCTAACGTATAAATGAGCGTATTTATCGGCATGTATACTGTTTTGTGGTGTATTAACACATGGAAACGTCATTCAAAGTGAAGATGAACTTACAGGCTGGGCTCAGGATCGACAAACAGGGTTACAGTCGTGTTCACGGCTGGAGGCACAAAAACAAAACTGTCTGACTTCCTACTTCCGGTCACATGATAGGTCAAAGTGCGAAGAAGAAACCATATCAAAGGCTAAACTCACATTTCTTTTTCTAAATTAAATTACGGAGCTTTTTAAGATAAATATTTAAACGGCTGCTCTTTGTCAAGTGTCCTCTGTTTATAAATGTCGCCTTAAAAGGTGCAGTGTGTAATATTTTGGTCATTTTTGTCACTTCTAAGAATATTACAAAACAATTACATACTGACATTTTCATGAATTTATAATCACCTAATTGTTTTACCTTTCCCCCATAACCATAAAATGAGCCCATTAATGTATATCTATATGAGAAGCGGGTCCTCTCTATGGGGGGCCGCCATCTTTTTACAGTAGCCCAGAGCGGACATACCAAACATCTTTTGAGTTTTAATGACAACTGACATCGACCACAGGTTCTCCTGCATGATCAGGAGAGTGAGGGTGAGGCGATGGATACAACACGCAACCTCACCTCTAGATGTCACCAAATGTTACACACTGCACCTTTACATTCCAGCTGAATTATAGACGACAGCGTCGGACATAAAGGTCGGTGGAGCAGGCTGCAACAACACAGCGCTCGGGGGGGGGGGGGGGGGGGTCAAGTGTTCATCAAAGTGCAACACACATTCATAAAACATCATTGTGCAAAGCTAAACACTGTCACTCTCCCTCTCAGGGCCACTTACACAGAAATTACAGCGTCTATTTTTCTTTTCTTGCCCGAGCACCGAGTTGTTATGAGCTTTTTAAAAATACATGAGGGCCCCGACAAGGTGTAACTCATCGTCCACATGGCCTCAACCGCCGAACCTATGGGGCGGGGGGGAGGGGAGGGGGGTCATAAAGTTCCCCTTCGTGTGTCCATTCAGGAAGAAGTGAGAGCAGAGTGTCTCAGCCAGTGTAATGTGTCATGCTCCTATTTACCACTGTGACCCTGCTCTCCGGGGCCATCCGGGCCCCTGGGAGCCTGAACTTCAGCCATACAGTGCATCCAAAGAGGATTATATCACCAACCCAATGATGTCAACATCCGTAGAGCCATGCACAGAACTCATGGTGACCCCCCCTCCCCCTCCCCCTCCCATCATCACGACCTGGCAATCGGTTCACAGGTTCAAACCATTACCCCCCCCCCCCACCCACACATACACACACACACACACACACCCCTCAGGCTGGTGATGATAAGAGCCGCACATGCTCAGAGGCCTCTTTCACTCTTTGCTGCTTGAGTGGCAGAACAACTGTCAGACTGCCCACAGGGGCCGTATGGTGAGAGTGAGAGGTGCCATACAGTCATCACACCATTTGTTCCCTGACAGGAAGTCAGGCTCCCGCTCGCTCGCAGGATTCTGTCGTGTCATACTTCTGTGTGTGTCTATATATATATATATATATATTCCAAACACATTTTGAGTTTTAATGACATCTGAAGTCTACCATAGGTTCTCTTGCATGTTCATCAAATCTTACACACTGCACCTTTAATGGGCTCATTTAAGGGTAGATGATAATTGAAAAATATCAATGTAACATTTTCTTTTCTCCCAATAGAAGTGACAAAAGTGACCCAAATCTTACACACTGCACCTTTAATTTGTCGTGGAAGTTTTCTGTCCTCTACCTCGGTGTCTCTCACAGCCCTCAGATAAACCCCCTGCGGTCATGTGCCCACTAACATTTGGTTTCTTCAGGGCCCAGCGTCGGAGTTGTCAGTCCCCAGGAGCTGACATAACTGATGGCAGCAGCAGCAGCAGCAGCAGCAGCAGCAGCAGCAGCAGCAGCAGCAGCAGCAGAGGGTTGGAAGTGGGCGGATTCTTTCCATCTGCTTTCTAGGAAAAGCAGAGCCGGCACTTCCCTGCTGCTCAAAATCAAGTGTTCCTTCCTCCTCCTCTCAGAGAACACACTGTACAGGCGCCATCACGCCTCCTGTCAACAGATCACGAAGCTCAATGAGAAGCACTGGGGCAGTGAGGCATGACGACAAAACAACAGTCAGGAGATGCTCAGAGATGTTCTGATATCAGAATGAGGTCGTTTGATTTTGGCGATCCGATGATGTCATTCTTACCTGGTCATGATGAATAAAAGGTTTTGTCTGCTTAAGGCTTCTCTTTCATGTTTTGTTGCATGCGAGCCTGAGGTCATGCTCATTTTGCTGATGTCATTTGGTGACATCACTGTGATTTTAATTTTAAAAAATATATTTTTTTTTAAAGGTACAGTCAGTGGGATTTAGAGAAGGGGTGGTCCAAACTGTGGTCCGGGGGCCGACTGCAGCCCATGGTTCATTTTTTATTGGCCCATAGCAACATTTCGAAATATAATGGAACGTGGCCACCACATGAAACTTGACTGTAATGTACTTCTTAGGCTTAATAGTGACTCAGCGTTTTGTGTTTTTGGAAGTGCCCCCAATTTACTGTAAAGCATCTGAAAATGCTTCACCCTTGATTATTAAAACTGAAAACCTGTAAAGTTTGTTCATTCTGGGCAACTTTAAAAACATGGTGGAGAGCTCAAAGTTCCACTCTGGCCCTTTGATAACGTGACTAATCCATTGATATTACACTATATAATGAGTCATACTCAGATCAATATCAGCCTTATATTGTCTCACTAGCATGGATTATTTGTGGCAATATTTTAGAGAAAAAGTTAAAATTGAACCATGTGTTTTGACCTTTGACCTTTGACGTATCCGAGCCAAAAATTTATTATCTGAAGATCAACTTCCAAATAATGTCTCCACAAAGGTAGAGGAGAATCAGACCATGTGCTATTGACTTATTTTGTACGTACACACACACACACACACACACACACACACACACACACACAACACACACACACACACACACACACACGATGACGACAGAGGACCTCTAAGTAAGTGTCTGTGTAGCCAAGCTACATTTTCCAGAACAGCTTTGATGTGTTTTTGAAGTCAAAGCCACAAAACGTTTAAAACGTTTCATTCTACTCGGAACAAAGGAAACGCCAAATCCTCCAAGTGTCGCCCCACTCCGCTCCTCTGACGCACAGATGGCGGCGGAGACGGACGCCCGCCAGGTGAGCGAGGCCCAGACGTTTCGCCATCTCAGCGAAATTGGCCCGAGGTGGAGTGACGGCTGCTCATTGTGCCTCGGGCCCCTGAAGCACCTGACTCTTACCTGGGGGATGAGGCCCCCCTCCATTAGTTAATCACCCTCCACGTAAAGCTCTTCCGCTCGGCGCCGCCACAAAAGGAAACATCCCATACAATCAATCAGCATTTTACAGTGACGCTGCTGGCGGTGGTCGCTCCGCTGTGCCACCGCGTCGCACATTTTCACTTTTATATTTCACCACAAAGTCTGGCTTCCATATGGCGGACGTTTTAAGCAAATTGCTGAACACGTAGCCCCCCCCCCCACACACACACACACACCGGTAGTGTGATCACTTTATTGTCATTAAAGGTGCAGTGTGTAAGATTTTGGTCATTTTTTCCCCCAATTCTAAAAATGTGACAAAGCAATTACATACTGGAGTTTTCATGAATTTATAATCACAAACGTGTTTTATTTTTTCTCCATTTCCCTAAAATGAGCCATTTAATGTATATTTACATTGACCTCTCTTCGGAGGCCGCCATGTTTTTCCAGTAGTAAATGTGGACTTATCAAACATCTGCTGAAGTCGACCACAGGTTCTCCTGCATGCTCAGAAAAGTGAGGGTGAGGTGATGGATACAACATGCAACTTCACCTCTAGAGGTCACCAAACCTTACACACTGCACCTTTTTTTGTTGTAAAGCTTTGATGTTCGAGGTTGTTACGGTGACGCCACTCAGCAGGAACATAGATGGATGAGGGTTTCTGTTCTCTCCAGATAACACTGCGCTATCACCATTGCTCAATTTACCCAGAGTTCAAAGCAGTGGGTCACCCTGACCAGATCTGGTGGGCACACACACACACACACACACACACACACACACACACACATCCAGGAGACAAAATTTGGAAAAAGAAAAGAAAACAACTCAGTATGAGCTCATCGTGTCCGACAATGGTTCATTGACTTTTCCCCGATATTGTGACATTTCCAAGATGGAGGAACGGAGGGATCCACAAACTGTTTTGTGCTTTTCCTCCTCTGGTTCCTTCTCAAACCGAATTCTGGGAAAAAGGGAAAAAAAAAGAAGGAACGAAGAAGAAGAAGAAGAAGAAGAAAAAGAAGATGAGGCATGGGAAAAGTGTTGGCTGTCTGCTGCGGAACCATTCATAGCCTCTGCACCGCTGCAAAGGTTGGTGTGGAATTCAGGGAATGCAACTTCTCGGCAGAGATCAAAGGAGGTTGAACATTAACTGCGCTGAACTCTTCAGCCCTCCAGTGCTGCTCCCAGGGACTGCCTCTCAAGTTCAAGGGTCCCGCAGGAGCCCTGTCGAATGCTCAGTGTCAATAACAGGTACGTCACATGGAGCGGTTACACGTGAAGCCGCGGGTCGTCTCTCTCCCGCAAGCGCCCCCCCCCCCCCCCCCCCCCCCCCCCCCCCCCCCCCCCTCCCCCTCCTCCCCCGCGCTTGGGCCCCAGAGCTTTTTTCCAACCGGCTTCAGCCACATATGCACGGGGGAAGCACACGAGCCATTAGCTGCTTATACACACACACACACAGACACACACACACCTACTGCTTCTACTGCTGCTGCTGCTGCTGCTGCTGCTGCTGCTGCCGTTGTGGGGCAGCGCGGGGGCGGGGGGGCGGAGGGGAGGGGGCATGTTTATGTGGAAAAGCAGCCACACTGTTTGTTTTTGTTGTTTTTTTTAAAGGTGCATTTGGCAGCTTTTTCTATTCAAAATCAAAGTTAGTGCGCGAATAGTGAGCGAACAGGCCGTTAGAGAAGTTGTCCTCATGGACCCGATGACGACGAGGGCAGTGAATTAAATCCATGATTCAGTCTCAGTCATAACGACAAGTATCGATAAGTCTCACAAATGTTTTCACATTTTCAGCGTTATTGCCATTTGTCATCGGTTGTGTTCGTTAGCGACCTAACGATGCCTCACGCACACTCCACCCACAGGGCAGTACCGGAATCACATACAGCCGCTCAACGCTCCACCTCGAGGTCAACGCGGGAAGTGTTGACTGCTGCTCAGCGTTCCACCTAGAGGACAACACTGGAATCATCCCACACTGTGGCAATTGAGGCCAAAAATGATGGAAAAATGAATCGCAATACCTTTTTGAAACAGCAGAGGGCATAATGTAAACAACGTCCATATAAAATAAAATGGTGCTGCACTTGTACTATGGAGCTACCATTGCCCCCCCCCCCCCCCCCCCCCCCCCCCCCCCCCCCCCCCGCCCAGGTCGGAGCTTGCTAGCTGGTGCTAACCCCATCAGCTCGGCTAGTTGAAGCACCAACAGGTATAGCCGCCTGCAGGTGTGTGTGTGTGTGTGTGTGTGTGTGTGTGTGTGTGTGTGTGTGCGTGTGTGTGTGTGTGTGTGTATGCAAATGGAAGAGCTACCAGCAGTTGCCACTCATCTTTATTGTTATGCCCCCCCCCCCCCATCTTTATTGTTATGGACCCCCCCCCCCACCCCTTTTGTGTGGACGCCCGTTCACACCCGCCAAGTGCAAAAGCACAAACCGCCACTTTTGTGAAATTTCCTCATCAGCGAGGAAACGTCTCCGGGCGGCGGCGCCCCCACTTATCCAAACATTGCTGTTTTGCAATAACCCAACGTGTCTCTGTTGCGAGATGTGCCAGCTCCTAACCCGAGGTGACAAGTGTTCTCCGCCCTGAGCTCTCAGCACCGGCCCGACACCTGCAGTATTCCAGGCCTGCAGGGCTTTGTGTCCGTCCCACACTTTGAATAAGCCCGGGCTCAGTGCGAGCCCCTGGTATCTGTGAGCTGTCAGAGCCGCTCACAGCGCACCATGCGGCCCCCGCAGATAAATCATCCAGATTAGGGGCCATAAATAAGCGATCTTTGTACTGAGGAGCCCCCGGGTCCCTTTGGTCCTCCTGCTAACGGCTGGTAATAGCAGTCACTCAAAACCGTGGAGACGCAGTTGAGTTTAAAGGTGCAGTGTGTGAGATGTTTGGTCGCTTGTAGAGGACATGGCAAAACGATGACATGCTGACGTTTTCATGAATTTACAATCACCTGATTGTATTCTTTTTTTCCTCGTGACCCTTAATTAAGTCCTTTAATGTATATTTACATGAGGAGGGGGTGTGGGTGTGGGGG